>JAWWLV010000053.1:2621417-2650802 GCA_035041135.1 Platyrinchus mystaceus
TCCCCAGCATGTCCAGCAGTGCCAGAGGTGTTGGAGCAGCTCCTGGACCTGTCCAGCCGTGTTGGAGCAGCTCCTGGGCCTGTCCAGCCGTGCCAGAGGGGTGTCAGGGCAGCAACTCGGTGTGTCCAGCTGTGCCAGAGCGGTGTTGGAAAGGCTCCCCAGTGCATCCAGCTGTACCAGAGTGGTGTTGGAAAGGCTCCCCAGTGCATCCAGCTGTACCAGAGTGGCGTTGGAAAGGCTCCCCAGTGCATCCAGCTATACCAGAGCGGTGTTGGAAAGGCTCCCCAGTGCATCCAGCCGTGCCAGAGCGGCTCCCCGGTGTGTCCAGCCGTGCCATGGGGTGTTGGAGCAGCTCCCCGGTGTGTCCAGCGGTGCCAGAGGGGCGACATGTCCAGTCACGGTGCACAGGCTGCGTCCTCCCAACCCGGTGCTCGGCAAGGTCCTCACGTCCAGTTGACTCGGAAAAACCTAAAGCTCGATGAGTAACGTCCTGAAAAAGTGACCCTGAGGATTGTGGTAGGTCCCAAATCCAGTTTTACTGTAAATTAAGCTTTACTTCGCTGAAAATAAAAAGTACACGCACAAATAATAATAAAAAAAACCCCTTTAGGTACGAAGCATAGTCCTGGGTCCTTTACTTAAAAAAAAAGAAACAAACAAAAAAACCCAGCAAACAAACCAACAAAACCATAATAAAACAAAACCACCTTCCCAGCTGGAGGTTGTGAGACAGTAACGTTGTACAATGTCAACTTAATGAATGAATTAACCAAAGAAACCCAGCTCAAAACAAGGTTTATGCAGCATTACTACCCAAAGAGGCTGATATGCGGTGCCATTACTGTTGTGCAGCAAATTATATGGTGCAATAGCTTTTTTTTTTTAAAGGTTTTACTCTTATTTTTGAAAGCTTTAAAATAATGCAATATTTTGATATTACAGTATTAACAAATAGTGCTTGATTAAAGACATCAGCAAGTCTTCATAGCAACACACGAAGTTAAAATTACCATCAGAGGTAAATACAGAAATACAATAACTGACAGCTAGGTAAGAACATAGCTGAGGATTTCATTATAAATCCCTTCATGTTTAATTATTTCAGAGAATGTTAGAAAGACCTAAATGTTACAGCTACTTGAAAAGGGTCGTTACAAGTACAGCTGGTGGCCTTGCTGGTCGAGCAACAGGGTTTTCAGAAACCTGATTCAAGAAGTAGTGAGTCAAAGGTGACTAAAAGGCTTAAATACAGTCATATCTGGGTAAAAATACATATTTTTAATTGGAATGGAAGGACCTCAGCTGCTTCTTTCACTGGAGGAGATAAACCTCCACAGCTACTTAAAGCACTGCCAGGAACATTTTCTTGCAAGACCATTTTGAAAAGCTGTAGCTGAAATTTTCAACTGTCTAAGCTTGTACTTGCTAAACAGCCCGAGTTACTGGATTGTGACAATTTTATTTATACACCAGCTATTGTGTGCACTTAAAATAGTTAAATGAAAGTAGGTAACAACAAAATATGCCCAATATAGTAGTTGGCTCCACGGTGCTGGCAGGTTTGATATGTACAGTGCTGCCTGTGACTATCACTCCAGAAATGGCCCTTCTAATCTTTTATAGTGGTTATAATATTATCATTTACTTTAATTGCATTTGAGGTGGGGAGTGGGAAAGTGGCAGCTTTCACAGTTAGGAGAGTTTCACAGGGAAGGCTGGTCCAGGTAACAGAATACAGTTACACCAACGTTCAGGAAGCTGATTCACTTACCTTTAGGAATACAAGTCAGCTTTAACACAAACAAAGCCACACCAAAACCCAGCCCTTGGAACTTGGTTAACTGAGCCAGGCTTAAAAATGACCACTTAGCAACAAAGCTCAAAAGAAGAAAAAAAAAAAAAAAAGGACATACACTTGGAAAATTCCAGTTTTAGGAGCACTTTTCCACTTCAAAAAACCTCAGCCAAACGAGAAAATACCTCCTGTAAGACAATAATGTGCCGTTTAATCTGCGGTGCGTTACCGAGATAAAGTCATGGACAGACCCAGTTTGGAACTCTTATTTATCAAAATAGATAAATAAACTTCTGATTGCACTCGTGTTGTTCTGAAGAAACGACTGAAAATTTTCATCACCAATTGTACAAGCTGTTTATACAAAAACCCCAAAAGTCGCTCGTACGGTACGGACACGATTCGGGGAGACCATAAAGCAGCCCGGGCAGGGATTCTGCATTTATGAAACGAGTTTTCATGAGCACAGGAAGTTTGGTAAATGCAAGCGAGTTCTTCCTTGTAGAGGATTAACAGCAGGTGCACAAATGGATCTTAAAACTTGGCTCCTTTACAGGTTTAAACCAGAGACAGACAGCATTAAGACCCAGGACACGGGTTATCGTGACAGGCTCCCGTGAGCGCTGCAGGAGTTCAGTTTTTCATCTGGCAGTCAGATAAGGAACCCAGAAAAAGCATCTGCAGCTGCTCTTCAGCACCCGTAGGGGCTATTTTAGAGCAGCATCAGACATTTGGCATGTGCTAGGAAAAAGGAAGGAAACTACTGAGAACAAATGGTGGCTGTAGCTGGAGGGAGACGTTTAGGAAAGCCTTGTGGTTTGTCAGTCCCTTCCTTGGAGAGGGCAGAGCCTCCTTGGCACACGCTCCAGCCAGAGCCTGCAAACAGGATCCAGGGAAGGCCAGACACTGACACTTGGGACCTTCACCACAGTGCCAAAAACATGGGAAAGGAAAATGGTCAGGGTTTCGTGCTGTTTCTTTACTAGTGGAATAAAATCTGAATACCAGAATTCACTGAGAATCTATATACACCACATTTTAGTTAAACACACACCAATCTTAAAGTCAAGATTGACTATTTTTGCATTTGTGAACTGGCTAGAGCTGGGCTACATTTCAGCCTTACAGGAGACTTTGGATCAGGGCAGAGTTTCCCGTGGGTTCCGCCCCAGATTCGCATCTCTCACAAACGTGGAAGCAACCGGTGCAGTGAGCACAGTGCCAACAACAGCCAGGGAACAACGAGGCACAACACACAGCCCTGGAGTATCAAAACCTGTGTCCTGCAAGTGGATCTGAGAATCTAGCCACAGCCCTGAACCAGAACACAAACCTCAGTTGAAGAGTTTATTCGTTTTATTCTCACTACAAGTTAAACCACCTACAATATCACTTATATATTGCCATTGTTACTCTGGAAAGGTGTGATATAAAATGCTGTAAGACCCGGTACCTTTTCAATTTATATAAACACAGTGAACTTCATTACTGTACATGTACTCTGCAACTACAGCTTAGCTGTAAATCCCCCACACACAATGGTATGGACATTAACCCCTCTATCCCCATTAAACTGTACATCAAGACAATACAAATTTACTGTCCCCACCCACCCCTTACAAAAAAATAATACTCTAAAAGCAACCTACTGCAACTTTTAATTAAGACGATTACATATATTTTAGACCAATTGCTTTAAAGCAAGAAGGCAGTATAAACCTTCTAGGAAAATTTTTATAAAAGAGGTTAAGAAATATAAGACAATTTATACATTTAAAAACTTACAATAAATAAGAGATGCAGGCATTTTTGAATACTAAGTACTATAATCCAATAAAAGAACATCTTGATGTTCTGAAGCCATAGGTTGAAACTTAATTGTTCCTCATGTTTCTTCTCATCTCCATGCTTTTCAAATCCTTTAACCATGACTGGGTACTATGGCTCATTACTCTTCACAAATACTGTGGCCGGGGAGAAATGGTTAATTTTGCTACTAAAAATGTTATAATACACTTTCTGATCATCATTGTGAATCGTCCCCCATAGTCAGTGACTCACAGACAGCAGGGCTGCCCCTCTCACAAGTCAAAACAATATTTGCTGGAAGTAACAAGATTCATACCCCATCACAAACAACTTGCACTGAGAAGAATTATAACTTAGTCCTGCAGTGAAATATCCCTTTTCCTCATTTTTGTCTTGCAAAATTCAGATGAAGATCACAGCATATTCATGATAAAGTTATACAACTGATTCAGCACCACAAAATGAATTGGGAGACATGACCGTCTGTCCTGGGTTGCAGGATCACAGGTTAGCCAGGAGAGTGCATTGTACTGTTCCAGAACAAACCTGAAAAACAAACAACCTGCTGTCAGCCCAACAGATTCTCTCACCAGGATTTCACAGCCCTAATTTACAATAATCCAGCTTCTTTGGCACTAGAAACATCAGATAGGTTTGCCAACACCCTGAAATAACATGTCTTCCCAATTATTACAAGCAGCTCAAAGCTAACCTTGCTTTCAGTGGAAAGCTGTCATTGTAATTGTCTCTGCTTAATTCATGTCAAGAGGTTCATATATTAAAAAAATACAAAGGAAAAAAATCTGGTGTTTTCTCAACAAGTGTCCCATGTTTGTTTACACGAGGCTGGGCTCCTTCCTTCAGCATTTCAGATTTTCCACAACATTCTGCCTTAACTATTACTGTCTTCTGTGTTAGACATCAAACTATTGGAGAAATTCATTGTCTTTCAGGTATTTTCAGTTGGGTTTTTTTTCACTGACTAGTTAAAGAAGGGCTTAGAGATGTTTGGCTTCAATTCCACTGTTCTGTGACACCTCATCACTTCAAGCACAGCAGTTTCTCTGTCTCTGGGATGCACTGAGGATATCAGCAGCACAAAAAAACCACCAGCAGGGAAAACAGCCATGGAGCTTCACTGCAGCAGCACCCACATGAAAGGCACACTGTTTCTGCAGGTGATCCATTGTACATACCTGAGCACATCAGAAGTCTGATTAGAATCAAGTGGATGGGAGTGTTTACTGTGGAGTAGCTCGTCTGATTGCACTGAAGGCACGTGGAGGTGCAAAGAGGCCTGAGAAGGAAGAAGGGAACCAGAAGTTACTGCCTTGTTCAACTACACTGTGTTTTCTTCCCCCCACACTGTTGGCCTGTACCTTGCAGTCACCTTCTCTCTCTGACACACAAGCCAAAACAAATCTTATCCTTAAGCCACCAACAAGGAATTATCAGTAAATAAGGGGTTCCTTGATATTCTCTCACACAGATCTCTCCTGAAAGCACAGTGCTAGTAGTGCAACATATTTTAAGTTTGTTTTTTTAATCCCTTTGCTGCATTAAGTGATTATTAAAAAAGCAACTCAAGTGGCCCAAGATGTGTGGTAACACACAGACTTGGGACTTGTCTATTTATATGTCATATATACAACTGCTTAGTGTAAATAATAAATCCCCTCTTCAAAATAATATCCTACACCAAAGCCACAGCTGAGCTTAGGCCAAGAGGAACTGCTAATCCAGACACAAACCAGGCTGCAGGAGATGTATCTGTATCATTAGAAAACAAAGCAGAGCATTAGAGATGCTGATTTGTGTCAAAAGTGAATGATGTTAATACAGAAAGTTTCTCTGTACACCCATGTATGGCCTTCAATGTGCCAAGGGTGTCTTGATTGTGCCATAAAAAGATAAGGGGATCAGACAATACCCAGACACAATACAATGGCTGTAACTTGGTGGAAAAACCTGCTTTTATGCTTTGTGCAACACAGAAAGAGATTCATTCATTACTTTTTTCACCCAGTGCAAATGAGATATGATATTGCACTTGTGCACCTCCCTCTGTACCACCACTTCCCACAGGGGTCCAGCCTTAACCAGAGCTCTGTCCAGAAACTCAACCTGTCCTTACAAAATCCTGTAGCCCAGACCACTGTGAGGAAACCACGAGCGAACCAGACCCTCCACAACATTTGCCACTTCCGTGACTCATTTTTTTTCCCCTCAAAAAAACCCCAAAAGTGAAGATAAAAAGCCAAATCTCAAGCATTTCACATCCAACCCCTCCTGAAGCAAAAGCAGAGCTATCCCAAGAGACAAGCAGTGACTGTGTTTGGGACACCACAGTTCCCAGCTCCCTGCAGGACAGCGGCTGTACGGTACCTTAAGGAACAAGGGACACTGATTTTGTGCTTGAGGACACGCTGACCAAAACCAGTCAGGCAATGGACCTGCTTTGGCAGTTGACACAAAATAGCCAAGGGCCAGTGGCTGCTGCAGAATGTTGGTGACTTCATCGTGGGATTCCGTGGACAGCAATCGGTCTGTGCCTTGACCCTGCAACACAGCAGCGAACGGTTTCCTGTCAGGAGAGCACCAGCTTGGCAGAAATTATCTGCAGCGTTTGGAACACAAAGCATCTTGAAATATCCAAGCACTATGTGACAATCCAAGGGATTCACAACTTTTCATTCCACAAGAGGAAGTGAGCAGATGGAGAAGAAGCTGACAAAACACACATACAGCTGCATTTACTGCAATAGTTACCTTGCCCATATCACCTCCGTGGGGGTAGTGGGACCCTGGAGAATGCACAGGGGATCCACCAGGGGATGCAGGAAGAATATTTATAATATCGGGATCAAGATCATCTCCAGTGTCTAACAAGTCAAAGATTCCCATTCCATCGGCTCCATCTTGAAAAAGAACAAGAGCAGTGAGTTCCTACAGTTGCCCTGTGTACAGGATACGACAATGCTCTCTGAAATCAGAGATCTTCCATGGCAATGCAAACGGCTCATGAGAGAAAACCCAAAGCACGAACCATTGTTGGTGTTGAAGGCCAGGTCCAGGTTCTCAGTGGTGTAAGTTGAGGATGCCACTTGCACAGAGGCAGACGTGGGGAACACCAGGATGTGGGTGCAGGACGTGTCCTGGGGGGTGTTCAGCTGGGATGTCTGCATGTTCAGGGTGGTGCTGCGCCCAAACACGGAGCCCGTCGAGACCGAATCTGGGGGGACAAACCAAGTGTTTGCTCAGCTCCTCAAACCCTGCACTGGCAGCTCCTGTGCCAAAAAGAGAGAGAGCTCCCCGCTACCTGGCATGATAATGAAGGATCCCTGTGGTTCCATGGCCACCAAGCAAGCACTGAGGATGCTGGGAGAGTCTGCAGCAGAGATCCCACACATCCTGCACATGTCTTTGAGCCTCTTGCTCAGGGACTGCAGGTTCCGGCGGCTCAGCAAACAGCTCCAGTCTGAGGGGACAGAGGGCACAGGTTTGTCTACAACAGCTCTTGCTGCAGAACACAGACTTGTATTTTACATATCACAGCGTGTGGTACAAACTGTACATCTGTTAACAGTGAATACACAAAGGAACTCCAAAATTATCTCAGCTTTCTTCCAGAAACAGGGACAGACAGTTGATGTTATTGAAAAATTCAAGCTTCAAATTAAGTTTCAGACTCCAAAAAGTGCTAACGTTACCTTTTAATTCCCCGTGTCCTATTCTTCCCAAACGGCCTATTACGACTCTCCATGGCAAAGAGCTCATCTGCACGAGGCCCAGGCACCATTCCCAGAGTTTCTGAAGGCCAAGTCTGCGGGCAGAACCCTTTTTCCTGCGAGCTCTGGAATTGAGACAGAAGGGAAAACAAAGCTCAAACCCACCTGCAGCAAGTCTTTATTGCCACATTTGGAACTCGTGAACTGGCCAGTTTGGTCCTCACCTGTTGGGCACATCAATGTTGATGATGCAGGTTTCTAACTGCTCCCCGTAGAGGTCTGTGCAGGATGCAAGAAGCCACCTCTGATCGTGGGACAAACAGTAGCCCACAAAAAGCACGTTGTACTTCTGGCCAGCTTCTCCAAAGGTTTCTCCCAGTTCTGTCTGCTTGTCCTTCACTGGGGCCAGGATGAAAGGAGGGGTGTAGAGCCGAATGCACTCAGGTCTCTGCAAAGGCGACAGAACAGACAGTGAAGTTTTGGGCAGCAATTCCTGCTAACAGCTCTACTCAGTTACGTGTTTAACAAACAGGGACCTCTCTCTGATGTCCATCTGTACACAAACCCTCAACAACACTCACATCAGGGCTCTTGAGGGCAGTTTCCATGGCTAAACCTGGGCCAAAGCCAGTCAGGGTTTTCACGTTGGTGGAAGTTGGGAGAGGCCTCCGACACTGAGTGAAAGCTGAGAATGCCAAAGACTTTAAATGCTGGGTGTAAATCTGCCGGTCCTCGTGTTTCACAGGCTGCAGCAGGTACTGACATGGGACAATCTGCAACAGGTTGGAGGAGAGCAAAATAAATCACTGTGTCATCATTAAATGGCTTTTGAATAGAATTTGGGTACACTGCTTTTTAAATTTTACTTGGGAATCAAATGTCTCTTGACTTGTTGGCTCACCTGCACAGAAATGATGTTCTTGATGTTGGGAGGAAGAACCTGAACCATCTCGAGGAAGCAGCGCAGAAGTCCAAGTGTCCACAGACTGGATGAGCTGCTGTTCTCATCCTTTTTTTCATATGTGAAAGGATCAATGATGTAAACTACAATTGCAGGTGGATAAGTGATAGCATGTGAATCTCCATCTGTGGGGACTCCGACTTTATCACGATCCATAGTGCTGCAAAGGAGAGTTCGAAACCAGTTACAAAAAGCTGAGTTTTATAAAGATTTGTTTTTACTTTAAGACTAAGATCAAATTGTCAAATATTAATCTGGAAGACCTTCAAGTCAATTGTGATGCAAGAAACAGCATTTTTATTTCATTTTTCTCTGTGAGCTTATGAGCAACTCTGAATCCCTTGTCTTTTCTTTAGCCTTTTTTATTACAGCAGCTCAACTGTCGCTTAACTGGGGAACAAGAATATCTACAAGGCCAGTCTCTCAGTAAGAGCTGTATTCACTACTGCAACTTTGACTACAGAAAACAGAACTCTAAGATGGTGCCAATTATCTGTTTCTCCCCCACTCCCCTGCCCTTAAAATACAGAAGTGAGTACTTTGGTGAATTTTCTCTCTTTGGAGAGAGAAGCAAAAAAAAAGACAGCGTATTTCTGCACCACAGCAGACAGAGATGCAATTAGAACTGAGCTGGAGCCAGAAAGTTCAGCTCCACCATCACTGGATGTCATTCTCCCTAAAACACAGCCCGGTGACCAGAAAATAAACACAGGAGTTTTACTAAGGAGATGTGAGAGCGCATTAACAGGATCCCGTGAGCTGAGCCATGGGGTTCTCCAGCTGCAGTGAGAGCCTGCAGTTCCCTACCTTTCAGAAACCTCTGGATGTGGCTGTGCAGGAGCTGCAGCTGCGTCCCCAGCCAGGGCTGCTGGCTGCAGCGTCGGCTGCTGCTGCTGCCCCCCCGCCTGCCCGTTCTGCACCGGCGCAGCCTGGGCGGGCAGGGCGGCAGCGCCGCCGCTCAGGGTGCCGAAGGGGGGGAAGGAGGAAGGCTTGCTCGTGGCAATGCCACTGCCCAGGCTGGCAGAGGAGGACGAGGGGGCAGTGGTGGTCAGCGTGGAACTGGCTGTGGTGGCTGCAGAGGACATGGCACTGTTGGATGTCACTGTGATGGTGCTGCTGGTGGGGGCTGCGGGAGCCGACGCCGGAGGGTTGGGATTGCCAGCGCTGGCTGGCACGGGGGGCAGAGCAGAGCCCGGCTGGCTGGAGGGAGGGACCAGGTTGGTTTGGGAGAGTAGAGAATTGTCCAAGGGCTGAGAAGCAAGATAAGGACCTAAAAAGCAGAAAAAAAGCATAAAATTTATATTGGAGCTGTTTTAAAGCTACAGCCGTAACAAAACAGAGAGCGAACTTTGAGCATATGTTTTACCTCCCAAATTCAAACACCTGTATTCAATTTACAAATTCTACTATTTTCACAAGAAATCTATTTTAAAATCATTTTGTTTCCAGCCATGCTGAATTGCTGGGAATCACTGCTTTAGAATCCAAGTCCCCACAACACTAAGACAACCAAAATCCCTGTCAGGTAGCAACACTGCCACTCCCTGAAGGCACTGCTGGATGAGAAGAGGTCATTTTAGCACATATTGAAATACAGAGGGGTTGGATTTTCCCCTTCCGAGCTTAAAACCAGAAAACTGCCACAATCAGCAAGACAATAAGCCGTGGTGTCTTCTCCTCTATCAGAAAAGAGTAAGTGGTAACAGTATGAAACAAAAAACACTGAAAAGCAAGTCCTACCCAGCTCATATCTGCAAACTTGAGCGTAGAGTTTGAGTTTGGAGAAGGCTTCGTTGTTGGCATTGGCTGTCTGGGAGAACCACTCCGTGACCAGCTTCTCCGAGAGCTTCTTGGAGGCCGTGGGGCCAACCCTCATGATCCCATCGGGCAGCAGTTTACAGATGGGCCTGTGCTGCCCCAGCCTGCAGGACTGCAGGGGAAAACAGGAGATAAGGAGCTGCTAAGCCTTAAAAAACTCTTAAATACCACCCAAAAGATGTATCATAAAGGCAGAGGCCTGTCGGTTTAGTTCCAATATTCCAAAGCAAATTTTCATTCTGAAGTTACAGCGCTATGAAATATTGTAATGAGCTTTTATGGTTTATTTTCGGCGTGTCCCTGAATGCAAACAGGCAGGTTGATACAGCATCTACTGTAACCTTTCCCACAATCCAAGCATGTAATTAATGAATTAAATGGAGGTAAAACAATTAGCGTGGCAATACAAGGGTTGGCCACCGGGTGGCGTTTGGCTGATAAGGACTGGAACGGCAGCAGCACAGACAGCCCTTACCTTCCAAGCGCCCATTCCCAAAATCCTCCCCAGCAGCTTTCCGAGATAGCATTGTGTGCAGCGTTTGTATCGGCTCAGACAAGCCTGAGAAGTCCTTATGAGCAGGAATTAGGAACAGCCTCTCACAAAGCCATTTCCCTGCGAAGTGCCACCGATTCCGTACCTCGTATATGGCAGTGAGATCCCGAAAGAAGCTTTTGGCTCCGTTGAGCAGAGCCTCGTTCTCCGGGCACACCACGACATAGGCAACGTCCCTCTGGGATCCATAGGGTTCCAGCATCAGCCTCTCCCAGTAGGGCAGAGCGAAGGGAGACAGCACCAGGAAATCGTAATCGTATCCCAGCAAAAACGTTGGGATCGGCAGTGGTTCCGGGGACTCGTCGGTTCCTGGAAAAGCAAGATTTGTTTTCCAGTATATTAAGCAGAAAGCTTAAAATGAACACCCTGCTTCTAGGAAACATTGGCAGCACTGCCTCTAATTCCCAGCAGCTCCCAGGAAGGAGCACTGATAATCAATGGAATAGTTGTCACTTTAACTGATCCAAAGTGTAGGATCCAACCCTGATGCAAAAAAGCGTCAGCTCATTATTATGTGACAGCTCTCAGGGCCTTGAGAAGTTGTTCCACAGTGTTTAATAGCTCTGTTAGTTCCCAGACAATCAGGAACAGATCTGGAGTGGCCAGGAAGCCTTTCCCCATGGAGACAAAGCAATCAGGGACCAAAGATGGGGGACAAATGTAAATATTTTAAGCAGATAAATAAAGGGCCAGAGGAGGAAGCAAACTTAAGAAGGTGCATTTACATGTACAGTAAATGTGTAATTGCCACATTCTAAATATAGCTCCAGAAGATCTGCTGGTGAAAGGTCACTCCTGTGCACAGTGGTAAATCAATCCCATATGCTAATGAAGTCATTAAACCTGAGTGCACAAAATTCACCTTTATCTGGAAAGGTGCATCACGTGTTGGCCACTCCAAACATTTATCAGAGACAACACACTGGATAATCTCAGATCTTGGCCAGTGCTGAAGCTACTGAGCAATAAACCACACCTTTTTGAGCACTTCAAACCCAGTATTTTTAACTACTCTTTTTTTAGGGTAATTAAAATGGGGTAATTCTTTTGAATAAAAGGATTTTGAGTAAAAAAACCCCGGGCAGTTACTCAGTTTTTAACACTAAAACCACCTTTGCAATCGCAGTGGATGCAGTGTCAGGTGTGTACAAACAGTGCAAGCCAAGTTGTAAATTCTAAATGCACATCTTTAATTCATTGCCTGTTTTAAGGAATATAAATATTTTGTGTTTTTCCAAAGAGAAGAATTCTCCCCTGTCTAACAGCTCTCGTCAGTGCAAAGAAAGGTCAGGCGCTGTTTAGAATTCCAATAGGCTGAGCAGCACCAGCCACTGGGCTTTGGTGGCGGATGGAGCGGTGGGAACAGACAGAATTCCATGGATTTGTTACCGTAGGAGCCTCTCCCAGCCATCTTGTGGAACTGCTGCCACGTGAGGGGTCCCTGCACGCCCCAGGACCGGACCGTTCGCTTCTTCTGGATGGCGTCCTGCAGAACGGGCTGGAGCGAGAGGAGCATCCGCAGGATGTCCTGGGAACACTGCATGCTCACATCCACCACTGCAGGGACAACAACACCGTCAGGGCCCTGCAGGGCACAGCACAGCCCCCCAAAAACAGCCCCACACCCTCCAAACGAGGGGCACAACGGAGATTTGAAGCAGCATCGTTCTCTTCCGAACCGCACCGAAAGGTGTGTGAAGTTCAGCGCTTGCTCATTTACAGCCCTCCCTCCTCCCCTCCCAGTCACTTCAAAAAAATCCATCTGCATTTTTTGTATTTTTTTTCCCCTCCCTGGAGTTTTTCCCCACTGAAAGGCTCCAATCTTATGAGTTAAACTGAAGGAAAACACCCTAAAATAGAACAAATAACCAAACCAACCAATCAGCCAACAACAACAACAATCCCAAACAAGTTGTGGAATCCTAAAATCCCGGCTTTCCCTCCCAACAAAGGCGGGTTTGCAGACTGCCACCCAGTGCTCACTCCAGAGAAGGCCAGAGAAGCCTCCAGCAGCCTCAGCCCATTTCACCCTGTGCCACCACTGGGACACTTCGGGTACAGGGTTTTAGAAGAGGAACCTGACAGAGAATTTTCTGTGGCTACAATTTCTAAGCCTTCTGTTTCAAAGTATCCTTCCAGCTTTTTATCCCAAACACCAAGGTCACAGTAACACCCAGTCTTCTCCTGGGTGCCTGAAAACATCAATTTATCTGCAGCCTGGGCTTTCCCAGTGAATCCCCCAGGGATCCACATGAACCTGGCTGTGTTCTGTCAGCGCTCCTCATCCTCATTGCCAGTGTGAACTGCAGCTCCCTGGGATCCAGAACCTTTCACCCCTAACCCTATGGAGCTGCTACTTGAAAATACTGTCAGAAGTATGCAGGTACACACAACAAATGGCATTCCTTGAGAAAGACTCTAGAAGGAAAAACCCAAGGGTCTCTGGCAGATCCAACACACAGTGAAGGCTACAGGAACACTTTTTTTAATCACACATGCCATTAACCCACTGGCCCTCAAAGAAAGGGGGAAGCCAAGTGAATCAGAGCTGTTTAATTCTGCCACAGTGGCCTTGACAATACAGGCACCACTTGAACCCCTCCACTTCCTACAGGCATCATTCCAGAGCCAGGAGCTGCTCTGGAGGATAAACCCAGGGAAGTGGTGTGGACAGTGACAGTGATCTGATGTTACACTTCACATATATATTAGGAATTTACACCTGATGGCACCTGAGGCCTTACTCTGCTTGGTGTGTCAGCACAGAAGGTAAAAGGGCTGCTTATTCTGAACAGAAGTTTGCACAAACATGCAGGTGGCAAAAACAGCCTTAAGCATCCAATATTCACAAGGGAAAACCACAAAAAAGGAACCTTGAAAAAAAAAACCAAAACAAAAAAACCCCCCAAAAAACAGGTGGACAAGTAGAAAATAAGCTGTTGTCAGTACTTACCATTTCTTTTTGACCAGTGGTGCAAGCAAGTAGTTTTCACAAGTGCTTCATCAACTTTCCCTCCTGACATATTGTCCATGAACTGCCGTCCATGTTCCAAGGCCAAGTAGCAGTCATTGCAACAATCCCTTTCTTCCACACGTACCACGCCGGGAACGGCCCCAACTTTGGGAATGGAGTCTTGATCCGCTGCTCCAAAGGGGGAGAACAGGTTGGTGCATTGATCCTGCAGCAACAGTATCAACTCATCGGGCAGCTTCTCGGGCTCCTTCAGCCCGCCGCTGCCGTGCTCGATGGCCGTGGCCCGGAGAGCCTCAAAGCGCTTTTCCGCCTCTTTGCCGCACTCCGTGTTCCGCCCCAGGATGTCCAACTCATCCTCCAGGAACAGGCCGGAGCTGTTGCCAAATTTCCTGTTCATGACAGCGCTGAAGCCGCAGGTACACCTGTACTGGGCCTCCTGCGTGGGGTCGGGGATGTAAACTCCAACATCAGCACCTTTGATGTTCATGTTGCAGACGCAGATGCAGCAGCTGTCGAAGTTGCAGTCCTTGAAGAGGTTCATGACGGACTCGGAGAGGATGAGGTTCACGTACAGGCTGTGTGCCTCTGGGATGGAAGGCACAGTGGCGGGTTCCACGGAGTTCAGGGGCCTGCAGGTGGACGGGGTGGAAGCCGGGGAATACAGGTCCGAGTTCTCGTACTTCACCGAGCCCTGGGCGCTCGCGGGCCCTCCGGCTCCGCGCGGCGTGCGCGGCGTCCGCGGCGTCCTGGGGGTCGGGAAGCGAGGGGTGGAGGGGGAAGGGAGGATGCCAGCGCCGCTGTTGCTGGGGGGGGCACTGCTGGGGGGCATCCCAAACGGAGTGTGGGTCTGGGGGGTGTAGGCAGGGCCGTACTCCTGGTCCAGAGCGCTCCCGTCGCTGCAGAGCCACAAGGAGAAGGAAAGGCTTTAATGCACGACACACTGGGTTTGAAGACTAAGGCTTAAGGTTTCTAAAGAAGGACCTTCCTAATTAATATTTGCTTTTTTAAGATAGTCTTTCATAATCCACAGCAAGATTTTTCACTCCCCGAGGAACTTCAAGAGCATTTGTTCTAAATGACTTTGCAGGACTCCCACTGACAGCACTGTTAAAGAATCTTCCCCTGCCTCCTCTCATCTTTTCCTTTGCACAAAGCTCCCAGGAAACAAGTGTGGTCAGAATAAATTATAAATTCTGTGGTTGTGTGGAGTCTAAAGGACACCTTTTTTATTCATGTTTTATTTACATGTGTGTTGACACACACTGAGAAAATATAGCAGCTCTATCAATAGCAAATTCAGCTGAATCCACAAGGAAAGTATCACCTGGAAACATTTAACATTTTCTTTCCTAAGCAGTTGAGTATCTCCAAAGACCTATAAGGCTAATGAGACCTGGAAACATTGCTTATGAATGACCTTAACAGGAGAAACATGAGTATTTAATCCAGGATTTATTATTCCTATAATTTTATCAATTATCCTTGTTGCTTAATCCATTTACACCAGCAACTAACACAGAAGAGAAAAAGGAATGAACATTTTCCTCAAGAAGAGCTGCCAGCAAGACCCTCCCTGCCCACTGCAGGGCACAGAAATGCCCCTGCCATGCTGAGACCAGGCACAGCCACACTGGGCACAGCTTCCAACCAGAGGGAATGTTTTCCTAATCCCAGCACAGCTGAGAGTGCTGCTACTGTAGAAAACAATTTAAGAAACAGCAGCACCACCTACTAAGCCCTTGTACGACACCACCACAAAAACCAAGTCCCAAGTTTACATTTATCTTGATTGTTACCATCTTCATTACTTATTAAACCTGGCCTTGCACCATTAAGCTTCCCCAAGAAACCTTTAAAGGAATCAAATGTATGTACAGTTAAGAAGCTATTTGGGAAGAATCTCTTCCAGCAGGTTTAACCATAAGGATCCCTCTAAAAACTCTTGTCAGTTGTGCAAACACAGTGCATCTGCAAACACTTCCCATTACTGATTTCCAAAATAAATAGTATTTGGAAATAACATCCCAAGGCTTCACCCTTCACAGGTCATACCCATCTTTGATGAATGGCATGGCAGGGCCTGGAGGGAGCAGATCCAGCTTTCCCACAGTCCAGCTCTGGCGGTAAATGCATTCCTCTGGCAGTTTGATGGGAGGAAGACACTGGCTGGGAAGCGTCTTCAGGGGTGCAAACATGGAACATCCCACTAAAGCTTGACAGTTCTCAGGTTTATAGACATAAGAATAATCCTGGAAGTGAGACATGGGGAAGCATTAGTGTGGGAATCAGGTCAGTTCAGCAATTAAAATGCTTCTCCATAGAACGTGAGCAAGTCCAAGCAGCGGCTCTTTCACACGAAGTCATTCCATCCTGACAGTGGTGTAGGACACAGGTGAGATGTGTGCACACAGTATGGACACCCACAGGTTCCAAAAGGCAATATATCCACACAAACAACAGTGGATGCACTGACTGAAATGCATTTCCACAGTTTACTGATGGCTCTTCAGGTATTACTCACCCTTGAAGTTTAAGGGGTAAAACACTATGAACTACTTACTCCAAAGTGTATTAACTGCCCTGGTATAAAGCAGGACAGGTTACAGATTGTACTCAGTTTCCCAGCATTCCTATTCAGATTTAAGCAATGCACGATAATCATTATCAGGACTATCAGCACTACCCACCTTTATTTCAGCAGGTTTGGGGCTGCAGAAACCCTCATCCACTTCAATCCTGAACTGAGCTCCCACAGTGGAGCTGTTCCCTTCAAGTACTGTTCCTCCAAGTGTAGTGTCCATGCTGCCATACTCCTTATTGTTCATGTTCATGGGAGAAAACCCCATAATGTGCTGTTCCAACGAAGGTGGGGTTGGATACATCTTATGCAGATCTGCAGTGCCTAATTTCAGATCAGAAGTCGACTTTAGAGCATGAAAACATTCCCAAGCGTTTCCTGCATCTCAAAATTCCAGAAGGGCAAATGAAGGGTACATTTCCAAATTCCCACAACATATTAGAGTCCAATGTTTAGAGCTAGCATTCTCTTTAGGAAAAAAAACCCCACAAATAAAGCTTACTTATGCATGACAGTGGGTCCAGATTTCCTGCTTTTGCTTCTTTGCAGTTGGATTTGTCATCAGCGCCGTTCACTGTCCGTTTGGATCCAGGCTAAGAGAGAAGGATTGGAATTAAATCACTCCAGACATAAACATGTGTTCATGTTTCCTGCTAACAGGAAATTTCACAGCTGAGACTCTGTATAATATTTAGAAAATTTAAAACAAATCAGGAGCCCAGTGCCAGAGGTTGGGGTTACACTTAATGCTGGTCACCCAGAGAATACTTTCCCATCAAGTCCTGGTGCCATTAAAGAGAAAGACCAGTTATAAAACAACCCTCAACACATTAACAGACACCAAAAAAAGCTAAACAGAGCTGCCCACAGTCCACCACACACACTCCCAGAGCCATAACATCACTGGTGTTACCACACAAACAGGAACAGAAAAGAGAGAAACACAAACCCTGGAACACGAGATACAGGGAAGGAAAACTTGGAATTAAAAGAATGAGCTATATTTTATTATGTTTACAGAATATAAGTCTTCCTTTACATACTGATGACCTTTGATGGCCTTAAGATCCTTCAGCCCTTACTCAGCTGCAGCTCCCATTAAAGTTGATGGGCACTTTGTCTGGGTAAGGGGATTTGGGATTAAGCACAGAGCAAAGCACAGTTCAGAAAAGACAACTGATTACAAACAGTATTGAAATAGAAACTAGAAAGATAATGGATTCAGAGCCATCAGAGACTGCAAGAGAAACTGTTCCAAGATAATAACTGCTGCAGTGAAGCAGCTTATTTGGCACAATGTCCACAGGTTTAAATGCCTTTTCTCTTTCAGAAGTTGCTGTTTTATTTCAGTATTACCTTGATTAACCAGTTAAACAGAACAGGAAAGAGAGCACTAGGACCTGCTGAATCTGTAAAATCATAACTACAGGTATTTTCAAGCAGCATGTACTGTGTGGATTGTGAGGAAATAAGATCAAAAGGTTGTTTGCATCAAAAATCTGACTGTGTGAGTCAGGGAGAACAGAACGTCTGCCACCGAGAGCCACAGCACTTGTTTACACCCCTGTTTTGCAACCCCTGCTACAAATGCCAGGAAAGAAAAAAAGAAATCAAACCCCAAACCACAGAAAGACAAGACTTGTTCCTTACTGTGAGTTCATCTTCATCTGAGTTGAAGAGATTGTCCAGGTCTGTGTAGGACACCACCAGGTCTGTCTCGTGGAACAGGCTGGTCGATGCAGTGCGGGCGTGGGCAGCGACTCGTTGGGCATCTGAGAGACACAAACAGGGCAAACATCACCAACATCACCAACATCACACACCACTGGCAACACATCTGCACCAAAAACTTCACTACAGAACCATTGCCACAGCTGAAGGGAAAAGGAAACAAAAGAGAGTAGTGTATTCATGGTTCCACTCATCCATCTCACACATAGGTGAGAAGCCCTTCATTGTATAATATTTAGATTTTAGATATTTTTTTTTTTTTAGATTTTTCGTTTACATTTTTTAGGTTTAGATTTTTTAGATTTTTAGTGTTTAGTTTGGACCACACCAGTATCTCATTTACTAATGAGAAAAATAAACCCACATTTGTTTGCAAGATGCAACAAAGAAGCGTTCCAAGCAGGCTGAAGGGGCAGGGAAATACAAAGCACAAACCACAAAACTTAGCAGCCTGTTGGAATTTATTGGCTATTCAAGGTATCATTAATAGGGCACAATTAAAAGTGAGAGAAAAAAAGAGATGCTTTACCTTGCTTGACAGAAGGACTAAACAGAGACATTGCATCCTCTCCTTCGTGGGATAAAACTGTAACACTGGATGTCCCATCCTCAGCCTGTTAAAAAAGGAGAGGAAAGTTGGCTTCAATTAATTGGTGGGGTGGGAGGTGTTTCATCTCCCTGGGGGAATTCTGTAGCTGTGGAAGTATCAGGCTGTCCCTCCCCTGAGAGCTCAGGGGGCACTCTGGGGGTCTGGCAGGGGTGCTGGCTCAGGGAGAGCAAAGGGTTCGTGTGGGGATGAATTTAAACAGCAACACCTCTGAGAAACACTTGGTATCAAATGCTGCACATTAACTACACCAGTTACTGAGTGAAACCCCTGATGCCAGCAGGGCATCCACACACAACTGGGCCTAATGAGCAAATGATTTCATGTACAAGCTCCCACAGCAGTTGGATTTCCCCCTTTCCTGTAGGCTGCACGTTTGCTCTCAGTACAAGTCTCGTGTGGCTGTGCTAAAGCGCAAAAAACCAAATAAAAATTGCAATTCACTGTCCAGGCAATGAGTCAGGGCTCACCTCACCTACCCCCAGCCCTTCCCACTCCTGAGCAAAGCACTTGCCTTGTTCTCCCCCCCTCCCCAAGCACCTGCCAGCACCTATTTCCACAGGAAAGCCACTGAGCCAGAGCGATGTTTGCTGTGATCCCGCAGTGTTCTCCCAGTGCCACCCACAAACCCTGCTGCAGTGGGTGTCACCAGCACTGCAGGGGCAGTTACACACATGCTGCCTAATTGCACTGATCATTTCTGCTGGGGCATCATATTTTTTAATTTACTCCTCAGTAAAGGGAGAAGGATTTAAATCGTATCTGCTGCCCAAGGCAATCTGGGTTAATCTCATCACCGGTTGTATCCTCACTCTTTTACTCACCTTGTGTTTCTTCCCAGCCTCCCTCTCAATGTTCTGCCTCTCCTTTTTACTGTCAGGAAACAGGAATTCCACATCACCATCCACAAAGGCATAAGGATCAATCTCAGGCTCCTGGTCAGCCTCTGTTGCTACAGCTGCCAGGAATTGGTTTTTACTCTGATACTGTTGCACCAGTTCATCCGAAACCTTCAAAGGTTTCCTACATTGCACCATTAATCTGAACAGAAGGAAAGGAGAAATCACAAAGGAATTATTTATCACTTATTACACGGAATTATTTCTGCTATCACACAGCAACTTCTTCTCCCCTTCCCACTTCCTTCCTTCCCACCCCAGCTCAGAGAACTTTTTGGGCTCCAGATGAAGTCATTAATGCTTTAACATCAGCTCCTCGCACACGTCAGACACAGCCCTGTGATTCATCCTGCCCAGCTCTCCTCCAGCACTGTCAATTCACATAAAGATCAGCAATTTATCCCAGGTCAGAGCTGTCATTTATTATGAACTACAAGTGTATTAAACTATCCACATCCACCAACAGAAACTCAGCAGGTTACAGAATTACTCAGTGCCATTCCCAAAAAGAGCCCAAGCAACAACTCCAACTGAAGCACAAAAGTGCCCCTGTGTTCAGTGACATTTATATCACTCACATCAATACAAATGAAGCTTCCAGCACTCCAATGCCTAATTTACTAAAGAAAATAAGAAAATCACGTTTGCCTTCATCAGCATTTTTCTTTTCTAAACATTCTGAGACAAAACTCCAGTTGGTAAATACACAGAAATTCTTTTTTTTTTCCTATCAGGAGTATTAGTTTTACAAGTATAACATTGCAGCAGGAAAAAGAGATATTGGCAAGTAGAAAGGTGTTGTGATTAGGAGCTGTATGATTATTTCCTGCACATCCCTGTCAACTACAGGGTGTGAGAAAGAACATGGGAACAGTTTTACTTTGTCACAGACCCTTCCTAGAAATTTGTTTTCCAAAAAAACCCCCAACTTCAGAGCCAACAGCAGCGGTAAATCCATCCATGCTGCTCATCCATGCTCAATAAAACCTTTTTTTTTTTTTCTAAAATCCTGCAAAAATTGCCATCAGAAAAGAAAAAACAAAAGGGGCAAAATCAAGATGGAAACTACTTTCTAGTAATAAGGAATTAAACACCTGGAAAAATACACTGTGAAGTGCTTTCCAGTATTTTTGACCACCACAGAGGGAAGGGAACAGCCAGATATTCGGGGGGGGGGGGGGAACTGATAATTTTTTGAAATGAAAAAAAAAAAAAAAAGGAAATATCTGGCTGGCTGATGTGAATGAAAAAAAAAGCACTAAAAATCCTATAAATGCCCACCTTGAAAGAGCTGACACATGCACCAGCTAATCTAAACTTGAAACAGTGAACACCAGAGATGTCTGTGAAGTGTGAGCAGAGCTACAACTACTACAACACATTTCATGCCTCTCCCAGCTTCCCTCCACAGCCCCTCCTCGTGCTGTCACCGCTGCTTCCCACTGCCAGCAGGGGAACAGAAAATCAGCTGCAGCCTCTGCCTGCTGAGGAGCTGCTTCAGCTCCTCTACCACAAACTAAACACACTAAACCCTGAAATAAAACCCCTCAGTAATTGGTGCTGATCACAGGAAGAGTCTCCTTTCACCTGCAGGGGGGATAAAAAACGTGGAGCAAAAATAACCAGCAGCGAGTGAGCTGAGAGAGGCAGCGCTGGGTGCGCTTTGACTTCCTGAGCCCGAGTTTGTCACCTCTGCCTCCAAGTCCCAGCCCTGGGAAGCCCAGATTCCTGTTAACAGCCCTGTCAGCACCTGCTGCTTCCCACTGCCAGCCTTTTCCAGCAGTGTGGCCTCCCAGGGAAGTGCTGGGGGAGACAGGGAATTTCCTCCAGCAGCAGCCGCAGCCCCGAAGGTTCCGCCTCGGCCTTTCGGGTCTTACGGTTTGGGGTTTTGGGGGTGGTGGTTTGGGGTTTGGGGGAGTTTTTTCTTGTTTTTCCAGTTAAAGAAAAACCAAGTTCATTCATTCTGCAGTAAAACAGAGCTCAAACATAAGATACAATACTAAACCACCAGTGTTATTCTTTTCCTCCATTGCCCCTAAACTCCATAATTTATTAAATCTTAGCAACAAAAAAAGGTGACCAGTTCCTTTATCCTGACTCAAACAGCAGCAGAGCAGAACCTTTCACAAGCTGGGCTCGATAACACTGATTTTCAGAAATAAATTCTACTTATTTCAACAAAAACCTCTTTTTAAATAGTCATAGACTACAAATACTTTATTTCAAGACAATATTAGCTCATGTTATGACTAAATAAATAAATAAATGTTCTCATGTCCTAATGAACAAGGGTTTCCCACACCACCTGAGGCCCAAGAGCAGTTCACAACAGACACACAGACACTTGTTTTCTTTGAATAACCTCAGATCCTGAAGCCTTTTGCACAACACAGAGAATGTACCATGTGCAAGAACGTCAGTTTGTGTCCCTTACTTCAAGCAGAAATTTCTGATATTAGAAACAAATTGCTGCCTATATTAAAGTTAAATTCTTCCAGGAAACCAGATAAGCTTCCTCAGTGTTCATTCAAACAGCATTTAAACATCATTTAAACACTGAGTGAAAACAGGAGCAGAACTGAGGGAGAAGAATCTTCCCCAGGATGTCTGCAGCTGGGACCATCCAAGTTTTCTTCAAATAATGAAGCAAGCAAATCCTAAACTGAAAAAGCAAGTTCTTTTTGAGTCCCAAATAGGGCATAATTTGGCTACGGATTAATTTTACAGCATAAAAATAAATGTCACTGGGATCTGCTAAATCAGAGTTGAAATGAGAAAAGGCTGGGATCTTGCTACAGATCTGTGCTTTGTGCTCACGTTTCACAAGGATTATCTTGTATTCAGAGTTCTGCTCCCACGTTAAACACTGAGGAACTCCTGCCCTTGGCCTTTCCCCTGCCTCCCTTCCCGTGCTGGTACTTCAGTGTCAGGCACTACTTACTCTGTAACTGATGTTACATTTTCCTGTCCAGCAGGTATTACTGGATCATCTCTCAACTTATCATTTGGAAGCTGGGGTGGCAAGAACTCCACATCCTTTTTCTTTGGAACTTTATAATACTTCCAAGTGGCATCAGCTTCGTCCTCCTCCAGGTTCACGGCAGTACCGACGTACATGGTGGGCTCGATGACCTCGGGAAAGGGAGCCGGGAAAGGCTGGGACAAGCCATCCAGCCTGTCTTCCATGGCCTTGGTGGGCACCAGGGGGTCTGGGGTTGGCATCTGGTAGAAGTGTTGGCTCTGGGGGGTGGAGGGGGCTTTGGGCACCCCCTCGTCGACGCCGTCGCAGGGGTGCGGGCTGAGCGGGGGGGGCTGGGGGGAACCGGCCAGGTCGGGGTTGTGCAGCTGAGGGGTCTTGGCTACATCGGCGCTCCTGATGGTGGAGAACCTCACTTGGCTGTCTGGAGCAGCCATCACCAGCCTCTGGCTGGCTGAGTCTGCCTCCATGGCAACGTCATCGCTGACGGAGACGCGGTGGTGGAAGGGAGTCAGGGGGCGTTTCTGGGGCTTGTCCCCTTTGTCCTGCTTCTCGGTGGCCTTGTGCTTCGGGGCCGCCGGCGGTTGGGGGCCCGCGGGTGGGGCCTGGCCCTGCTGACCTGAATTCCTGGCTTTGAGATTTTTGTGCCTGCAGGATTAACACACAGGGGGAAAAGACTTGGCGTTAATCTTTCGAATATGTCTCCTGTGTTCGTTTTCACTAGACAAGAACCCGTTTCGGAGCCATGGGACGAGCCTGGCGCTGACCCGAACCTGCCTCTTCCCGAGCGACTTGAGTAGCATTGCAAGGGTTCAGAACACCATTTAAAAAAACCCTATAAAATCTGTCCTGTGAGCCAAACACACAGAGAATCCTCAAAATGAAGACAGCATTTTATAACTGCTTTAACAGAAATAGATCGTCACGTGAGCTCGTCGTCGCTTTTAACTCCTGCCGACACTGAGGGATCAGTGGAACACCACAGGAATTAGTGAATGGCTTCCTGAATTCAAGCACCAGTAGTGCTGCCCAAGCCTCAGTGGGTTAAGGAGTAGACAATTAACATCAAGACCCAAGAAGCTCAGTCCTACAGAATTAATACCAAGACCCAAGAAGCTCAGTCCTACAGAAGCTATTTCGAAGCTTTTGTAGCCGTCTGTCGACAAATTTAGCAAGTGTGGGGAAAAAGAAAAACTCAGCGTCTCAACTGCGTTGGTACAGCTGAGTTTGTACACTGAACATGCACTTGAGCTTCACCACTTCATCTGGAAGTTCAAGATGCCAACCTTGTGGAGCATCTGAGAGGGCGAGGCACGTGAAATAAAGGGAGCCAGAATGAAGTGTTTGCGACTGGGCTGTCGAGCTGCAAACCCGCCCTCGGTGCTGGGATGTTCTCTGCCACCCTCCCATTAGCAAAGTTAAGCAGCACTTGTATTGAAAAAACAGGATTAGGCAGGGATAAAAGGTAAGAGGTATCAAAAGCTATTTTTACTTTAAACTCCTGTACACATCTACATGTTTTTCCCCACTTAGGATTCAAAACACGGGGAACAATAAGGGGGTTTAAGGCTCTGCCATCTCTTTTAGGCAACTGAATATTTCTTATGCACACCTCAACTAGTTAATTGATTTTTTTCCTCTTAACTAGTGCTATTGTGGCTAAATTCTCCTTTATCAGAGTATTTAATCCTCCCCCACATCCCAGCTCTTCTCAGGACACAAGTATTTCCACAGAACTTAAACCAACCATTCAATAGAAGAGGAAAAAACTGCATTTCTTGCAAAATGCCACATCCTCCAGACATGATTATTTTTTTTTTTTTTTAAGATACCAATATCCATTGCAAGGCAATCAGTGCAACATTTAAATCAGAGAAAGCATTTAAACCTTTTGCAACACTTCAGTCACCTAAAGATCAGTGTGTGCCCTAAGTACAGAAATGGAGAATCCACCAAAATGAATGTTTCCACTTCTTTAAGCCCCTGCACTAACAGTCTGTGGCACTGCATCAGCAGACTCAAAAAGAAAGCCATAAAAAATCTGAAAGTTAAATTCAGGGTTTCCCCCTGGGTTTTGATCCCTTCTTTTGCCCCCTTTGGTGACATCCAGTCCCAGACAAGCAGTTCCCCACAGAGCCCCCCCTGGAACAGCCAGGCAGGTTTGGGTTTCTGAGTTACATCCATGCAGACACAACCAGCCTGCTCTTGATCACCAGCCTGCTCCCTTCAAGGCTAATTAATGCCACAGCCCTCTAGGAAAGGTGCTTAAATCCCAAATAAATAGGCATTTCCTTTCCACTGCAGCCTGAGAAAGTTGCCCATGAGATAGTTCCTACCCATGTACATAAAGAGCTCCAGCCCAGGACTCAGGAATTGTCCCTGCACTGGCAGCTCAGATGATTCACTCCAATCAAACCCCTGCATTAACTCACTGGGCAGAGCTTCAAGACCTACAATGACATTTAGGAGAGGAGATACAAATTTTGTTACAGCTTTCCTACAAGCAGCTACTGCTTAATTACTCCTGGAGGAGTGATCAGGAGCCCTCTCCTGAGCACTTCAATCTCCTGGAACATCTCTGGGCTGCAGCTCTGCCAAGTCCTGTACCTTGAACAATTGCAATTTGTCCTCTGCGTGGCTTCAACAAAATCCCAGGATGCCACCTTGTCAGCTGTCTCCTCCTCACACAAGCCATTTGATGTAGCAGAATACTTCCTCCTAGGATTCAACACCAGGAGAGTTATTTGGGATCAACATATGTTCTTTTCTTATCTTCTGGCAAAGCTCAAGAGCACTTTTGTGACACAGGACTCAGCAAAGAAATGATAAATAGCCTTTTACTGACATCTCGAACTGAGAACTAAACAAATCATTCCTAAATAGCCAGGGAAAAATTACCTCCTTTAAAATGGTTTATTGTAAGAGCAAAGCACCTTCTGGAGCATCTTTAACAGAGCTACTTTCTGCAAGGAACACACAGGATACTCTGGGTATTTTTAGTTTCATGGGGTGAGTACATACTTGTTCTGTGCTCTGTTCATGTTGCACTCCTGCCAAACTCTGTCCACCACTTGGTTGGCCAATTTCCTGGGGATTTTACCACCATGGTGGCTGGTACTGTCAGAGATAAATCCATCTGAAACCGAGGAAAACTTCACCCATTTCTGGGCAGATTGAGCATCAACTGAAAACAGCACCAGAGGAACAGCTTTAGGCAATGGGGCAAAGCACTCACAGCTCCAATTCAATCACCACAGGGAGAAAAGCATCTTCTCGACTCAATGTTAGGAAAGAAAAACACACAGAAAATTTAGGAGTAGTAGCAGATTATTATAACTAAGAAAAAAGGCACCATATATGTTTATAAGTGTGCTGGTTGTTCTTTATTTTTGAATAAACTATTGACCTGAAAAAGAAAATAACTTGAGAAAAGCCAACACTATTATTTAAAGAAGGGTCAAACTTAGGTAACAGAAGAGCTTGGGGGAAAAAAAGAAATAAAACCTCTTCTGCACAGTAAAACATATTTATATAAGTCACCTGAAACTATCCCTGAGTTAAAGCAGTTTCCCATAAGCACCACTCACACCCAGGACAAGGGGCACAGCCTTCCTGGAAACTCAGCTACAAGGAATCCTCCTTGGGCTGTGAAAAAAGCTGAAAATATCACCTTGTCCCCCCAGTGACTGAGTGCACAAGGCTTATAAAGCTATGGCAGAACACAGACATGAACATAAACACAGACAGAGGGGAAAAATCCCAGAACCTCCCCCCAGCAACCTAAAGGACTGGGCAACCACAGCAGGTACAGCAGCAGTTCTCAGAAGTGTTCCAGTTCATTTTGGCCACAGCTGGACAACACTGGGTTTACTACAACAAACTCTGGACTAAAGAAATGTGGGATTTTATAACAGGTTGCACTGGGAACACCTGGATGCTCTGTGGACAGTGGTGGGTTTGAAGGAGGAGCCCTGGCCAGGCTGCCCTGGTGCAGGAGGTCACTCTGCCCTACCTGTCTGAACTTCCTCCGGGGACGTTGGCGGGGTCAGAGTCACCGAGGACATGGCAGGGTCTCTGGTGGCAGCAGGCACTTGGTGGACACCCAAGCAAGTGGTTGAGCAGTGGGGTGCCCCCACAGTGCTGGGGGCAGGGATGTCTGTCTGAGGGACCAGCACGAAGCACGCCGGGTACACCATCCTCACCCCAGCTGCAAACGGTACAGGGCACAGTTATTTACCAAAGGCTCACACTTCAGATCATCAACTGCATCAGCTCAGCAGCCACTCCTAAGTTTACATGCCCTTCTCTGCCTACTGAAGCATTCTGCTTGGACAAAACTCCTGCTGTCACCCTCATCATTACTTTATGATCTGTTTTATCCAGAAGATTTGGGTGGATGAATAAAAAGGGCTTTGTGCACACGGGCAGAGACAGCCCTGGCAGGGACACGCTGCTACTTGCTGCTACCACTTTGTTTTATAAAGGCTGAAAACACAATTTTTAGTATCATTTAACACTGACAACACTCCCACCAGCACAAGGGTCTCCAGCCACCACTGCAGCACCTTCAGAGAAGGGATTGCATCAGTTGGCAAATCAAAGGTCAACAGCCCTTGGCAGAGAACAAACTGCTGCACGCAGGGGCTGGGATTTTAGGAACAGCAGCACATAAAGGCAGTGCCTGAGTACATCAGGTTCTCCAGGACTGTGGGTTTGAAGCCATCCCTGAGAGGCACATCTGTTCTGTTTGAATTTGCACTGGCTTTGGAACAGGACAACTTGCCTTTGATGCAGCTCAGATGTCAACAGGGAGAGTCCGGGCATTTTTTATTCTCTTAATTATTCATTTAAAAAAAAAATCTTGTCTCTCAGGGCACACAAGGAAAAGACCTGCTGCTAACAGCTCTGCAAAATCCACTTTATATCATAACTCATCTTAGATAGTCCTGAGCATCAAACAGAAAAACAAACCCCAACAGCAAAGGGTCGCAAAAAGAATAAAATGGGGCCACTTTTGCATTCAGAACTTTGCAGACCTAATCAGCCAGTTTATTTCAGTAATTAAAAGGTAATCTGAGCACTCACCAACAAGGACTTCAACAGCAGCTAAAGAATCATCCTCCCAGTCCATTTCTTCCTGCTTTTCCTCAGATCCCTCCTTCAAGTTGGATGTGACAGGATAGAATTGTTTCCATTCCCCAATAAGCTTCTTTGTGGATGAATCAGAAAGCTTGAAGGACTGCCCTGTGAGTGTGCCATTCAACCCAAAGGGGCTCAGGATTACTAGAAGATAAATCAAAACACACTGGAGATTACAAATCAAAATACACCAGAGATTTTATCTGCCCAGAGTTCACTCTGCCCCTCTGAAACAGCAGCCCTGTTATTGCAGCCACACCACATAAACAACTGTCAAAATGCAGCCTAATCAGCTTTGACTTTTAGCAATAGATAGGCATTGTTAAATTTATATGTACTGTGAGAATTGAGGTACCACAATAAGAATTACAAATCAATCTAATTAAAACAAGCAACGGGCAAGTTTTCCTCTTGGCTTGCAAGGAGGTGGGATAAAGAAACACTTCCAAAGTCTGGCAGAGTTAAGGTGTTTCCTCATCCTTTCATTCAGCTTGTTACAACAACAGAGTGTGCTCAGGGAATCATCTGGATCATGTTTAGTCTTGTCCATATTAGGGAAGCAGAGTTAAGGTGCATTTAAGAAAAAAAAAAAAGCAAGTTTGGCCACTGAGCATTAATAAGTGAGGGTGGTGTGTGCTCATGCAGGGCACTGATTCCCACAGCAGCCCCAGGCTGAGACAGGCAAGGATCAAACATCCCCCTGAGCACATTCAGGCCCCAACACTCCTCTGTCCTGCATCTGGAACCACAGGCATTTCCAGGCAAGGAAGAGCCAGATATGGGAAAGGGGAAGGGGAGGGAAGAGGTGAAGTGTGTCGAGTCAGAAAGGCATTTCCACAGGAGGGGTTGATGGAGGCATGTGGGGGTTACAAAGCATGTTGAAAAAGCACAGTATTTAAGTCACCAATAGGACAGTACTTGGAAATTGAGTTTATTGTGTGGTGAAGACAAATTACTTGACCATATGCCAGGAGATGAATATGCAAATGAGCCACTGGCAGAAAGAGCCAGGACACATCATCCCCAGGTAAAGCTTTGCTCCCACTGCCAGTGTCTGCCTGCCACAAATCCTCACTCTGAGCCACTCCAAGGACCAAGGAATGTGGAACCTTCAGCCCTGGCTGCAAAACCCACCTTGGAAGGGGCTGTTGGACTGCTGGGCCAGCGTCAGGTGCTCCTCACTGAGCAGGTACACGGGCTGGTGCTGGCTGATCTCCACACTCGTGCACACATTGCTGTCCCCGTGCAGGAAGAAGGTGAAGGAGCAGGACAAGTGCTCACTGGGACAGAAAAGAAGGTACAAGTATTAAGTATAAAACTTCAAACAAGTTGATGGTTTTTTTCTTTGTATTTATTTAAAATCTCCACAACTATTTCTGATTACTGATTATTTGTAATGAGGTCGTATCCAGGTCCTCCTGTCACAGATGCACTAAGCAGGATTTAATATCAGACTTATTTAACAGCCAAAAAAAATGGCAACAGTTTTGACAAGTGGGTTTGTTTTGGTATTTAAATTGAATCTTATCTTCAGGTTCCTGAAGCCAATCAAGTCACTAAAAATGAAATCCCATACCTGCACACGAAAGGGAAGATACAATCAATAAAATAAAGAATAATAAGAAAAAACAACAAAGCTCCAGACATTGTTAATTAAAGTCATTAAAGCAAGTGTCAATGTTTAATACCAGATGCTCTGCTGACAGTGCCTCTCATGGTCCAGAGATTTAGGGGGGGAAAAAGCCTGTATAGCAAAACCCACCCCAACAATAAACATTTCTCCTTCACTCAGCTCTGCACTAAATGCTGTTTTCCC
>JAWWLV010000053.1:2682322-2721248 GCA_035041135.1 Platyrinchus mystaceus
AAAAAGTGGTCTGAGAGGGTTTGGATTAATAAATCAGACTTCAAACTTACTTACTTTGGTCATGTTAAAAACATTCTTAGAGTTTATGAAGGCCATAAGTCTCATTACAACCAATCTATTACTTATTAAACAAGGACCTCTGTTAAAATCACATTTGTGTGCTGCTGGTTCCTGCCTGTTCTGCTTCCCAACAGGAATAAGATGGGAAGTTATCTGTAATACATGTAGGGAATTTTTTTTTAATTATTTTTAAAATATATTTAAATAATAAAAATAAATCAGGAAAAGTAAATGTTTCAGGTTAGCTTTTCCTAGTTGGGATTATAGTGATTATATATATATATAATACATATATTAAAACTATATATCCTGATGAAGTAACCTGGATTTCTAATACAGCAAGAAAAACAGTGAGAAAATAACTGACACACAGAGAACTTCTCACTTAAGGGGTAGAAAAATCCCCAACCCTGTCTATAGAATCCACCTACAGACGTGTCCTTGGGGAAAATAAACCTGATGAGAGAACAATGAGGAAGATTTTCAGTGCTGTTGCTTTCCTGGAAGTTTTTGTCTCTCAGAACAGCCCAGGCATGGCAAGTGCTGTGGATCAGAACTCACCCCTGCAGTGTATTTTGCACATCAAATTGATTATCCATGACTTCTTAGGCAAACACAGGGATGCAGCAAACATGTCAGCTGTTATATATGGAATACTTGGGCATTGCACTCCTTACTTTACATTTAGAAAGGGGAGCAGATAATGAGCTCAACCATCACCTGAAGGATAAATTTCACTTGCAGGTTCAGAAGTATCTCTGGCTCTTCATGTGTTTAGTGAACCAGAACTTACAGGTGGCTCAGAACATTTGTTTTCTGAGCTCTGTTTGTCTCCAGAGCAATTGCTCTGAGTGGGCAAAGGCTTTAATGTCTTCATCCCTTCAGCCAGGAAGTTCTTCATGAGCTGAGAACTCACAGACTCAAAGCAATCCCTGCAAAATAGAGAGGACAAGACAGGAAAAAAAATAAAGAAAATAAAAAGCTGTCCTTTTCCTCCCCTAAATTCCCAGAATTCATCTTCAGATTCATGCCTGTGGCTAAATAAAACTCAGACTGTAATATCACCCTTCTCTGTGTTTCATCTGAAATAATTGCTTGACAACAAACATCTCTTCCTCTGTGAGTATTCTGTGGTGAATTCATTCACATCAGGAAAAACACATCAGAGAGGTGTCTAGTTTTGAAAGTTGGCAAATCAGACACCAATGACAAACAAAAACAGTGTGACAGCACAGGCAAGACTCAGCCTGGGACCATTCTGGGCACACACAGACACCTTTGTCATCCACAGCCACAAGAAATGTTAGGCTGGTGAAAGTTTTGAAATCAAGGAGTTTTGACAAACCAGTAAGTCATAATAATAATAGGAATAATAATAATAATCATAATGGATGTTTGAACAATATGTCATAAATCTCATTATCTTTTGCAGATATTTTCTATTTAACACAATGGGAATGTTCCACTCTACAGTGTCTCAAGTGGTATCAGACAGCATTTTTACTGAGACAACCCTAACCCTTCACTGCAGGGAAAAGGGTTATCCAAAAGGCAGGACATTCCAGCAGCAGATGGATCCTGAAAACACAAACCTCTGGAATACAGCACCTGGAAGCACACAGAGAACAAACCCCCCCCTTCTGTGAGGTAGAGCAGGAGTCTGTGCCAACAGCAATCACACGCTCACACTCTTGCTCAACAGATGTACTTGAACTAGAGATAAGAGATTCAAAAACCCAGGCAAGGAATGTGCAAACCCTGCTGCCTCCTGTGCCTCCTTCCACGCAGGGAAGGGCTCTCCAGGCAGGATCAGAACACCTGAGTCTGTAGTAAGTGGGGAAAAAACTGAGGAAAAGAATCTTGCCCATAATCAATCCAGTGGGAGGACAACCTTGATAAAGCAGGGACAGATACAGCCAATACATCCAGAAATTAGAGTATAACTTAGCACCAAATAAAACTCTAAGTAAATCTCTCTCCTGAGGAAAGGTTTAAGACTATTTTCCTTTTTTCATAAATGAATATTCCCTTGCAGATAAAGTGGTTGTTTTCACCTTTTGGCAGATTTACAAAACAGATCCTGCAGGGAGGTTTTGCTCTGTGAGCAACGTCCTCAAAGAGTGAGGAGAAACCAGGAGCTAAAATCACTTGCACAATCATGTTTCACAACCCTTCCTACAGTGGCATTGGTGCTTCCCCTTCCCAAGTACAAAAATGAATAAATTTTTCTCCCTCTTTTTCCTAAGAGAGGGAAAACCAACCCTGTTTATCCTTTGGACACACAGAGAGTTTGGAGGAGCTCAAAACAACGGAGCCCTGTGTACCCCACTCATCACACAGCCACTGAAATGAGAGTGGCAAAGGATGCACAAAGTGTGTAATTACTGTTTCAGGAGATAATTCCATTAGTAATACATCCCCAAAGATTGCAGGCACACAACTGTGCTTTAATTAGGTGGCAACTGGAGGGGGTTTGAATTCATGAGGTAATAAATATATTTTGGACTAACAAACTCCAAGGCTGAAGTGTTTATTAATCTAGAATATAAAGATTACATAGCTGATAGGAGGCAACCTCAGGTTGTGCTGAGGCACCTGTTGTTCAGAGATTTTAAAATTAATATTTCCTGCCTTTTGGGAGCTGGATCAGAAAGCCAAGATTGCTGGGGCTGGCACTGGAAAACACGACCAACTGTCCAACAACTCCGTGTTCTCAAAAGCAAAGACTGTTTAAGTCTGAGCAGATGTTGTGTTTTTAAAGTTTCACCTTATAAGCAATTTGTCACCTCACCAAGTGCTGCAAATAAACTGCCTTCTGACAGCTCTCAGTGCCTCAACTGAGGGTAAAAAGGGCAGATTCCTCTACAAGACTAACAGATCCCCCCTCTGCTCCCCCCAAATCCTCAATCCCATCTCTATTTCCCCGCTTGTGGATTCACCTGCAGGACCACACCACGACCACGAGAACAAGCACACCAATTTTAGTGTGTCATTGAGTTTTCCTTCCCTTCCCATGGCTGTGTAAACTGTTTGCCTCCTACAGCACATTAAGGATTTGGAAAACTAACTGTTCACTGCTGGGAGGATTTATATCCCAACCAGCTGTGCCAAGAAGTCAGAGGAATCAAATGGTCTAATCTATTAACTTGTCCTTGGGTAGTTCCAACTGGAGCTTTATAAATTGCTGGAGAGTTCAGTCCATTTAAACTCCATTTCCCTGTTGGTTTGGAAGTGTCAATGCCCCACACAGGCAAGACTGAAGACCAAATTTAGTCCAGGAAAATGTGGGCATGATTGAAGTCAAAGGCCAGGTTGTTTAAGACAAAGGTAAATTTAGGCCTGAGGCAACTATAGAGGAAAAAAAGAAGGGAAGAAACATGAGGAGGAGTAACTTGTGGTTCCTTGCAGGGGAAACAAGGCTGACAAATGCAAAGGGAATTCTGCCCACACCTGAGGGAGTGATGGAGCTGTGGCACCGCTGGACAAAACCAGGGGAATCCTGGATGTGCCAGAAGAGCCCCAGCACACTGGGCAGGAGCCAGGAGAGGAGGAAGGGGATGAGGCACATCCCATTCCATGGGGAGGAAAAGCCCTGACAGGCAAAAAACTTCCATTTCTGAGGGCTGTAAAGATTCAAAGGTATTTAGGAAAATGTTTATTAACCAGCTTAGGTGATCCAAAGATAACTGGCCACGTGTTCAGACACTTCCAGAGGGTCAGAGCAAAGGCCTCACACCAGCTCTGGAGAAAACTGCACAGATAATTCATGGAAGATGCCAAAGAGCCATTTCCAAAGCTCCTGCTTTTCCATTCCCAGGTTTATAGACTCTCCCCAAGTGAAACAAGCCACAGAGCCAACTTTCCAATATTAAATCTCTAGGCAGCATGTTATTCACACAGCTTATGGAGATGTCTTTACCCTGTGGAAAAACAAAGTTTAAGAAAAATGGCTCCATCTTTGGGGAGCAGTTTCAGTCTCAGGATAACTACGTTAGGAAATCTCACTCTATTACCTCGTATCTTGCATTTTATTACCAGATTGGTAATAGGAAATTACCAAATGAAATTGGTATTTTACTTGGTAATTTTTTTTTTCCATGGGCCTCGTCTAATATGAAAGATGGTGATCATCAAATTTATTCAAGTTTTCCTGTCAACAACATCATTAACCAAATCCCTCAATTTCAAAGTAAATAAAAGCATCTGGGCTTCTGCACAGCAAGACTGACTTGCATATTTAAGCCTCATATATAGATGAATCTGCACTGGACCAAATTTGCATATTAATGAAGGACTAATTGCTCTTTGCAGTCAATTTTATGCAGATGAATTTACTCCTCTCAGTACAATTTTCATAACGCTCAGAAAGAGCCCCAAAAAAATGTGGAACTTTTTAAAAGTACACAAATGTTCGACAATCAAGGAAGAAACACCATAATGGCTTCAAACAGCTTTACATTAAGTTGTATATAACTCATCTTTTATACTGGGGCTTTATTTTAACAGCCTCCCAACAAAGAACAGAACAATCCATGGAACAACTTCAGCCCTCCCCAGTCTTAAATTTTAACAGCTTGTAACAACCCATTATATTCTCTGGTTTCCAGCTGGAAGGATGGAGCCCGAATTTTTAGGAGAAGTTAAATTTGTTGAATTGTTTGTTTTCTCCCAGTCCCCCTCATGCCACAGGTCAGTTAGGACACTTATTTTTAAGGGATTTCTGCCCAGTTTTGCACTATTAAGAAAAAGCCTCAAGGCCCAAATGCCTGTTTGGTCTCTCCTGGTACAAAATACCAGGAAAAGGACAGGAAAGTTCAGGGGAAAGAAAAACATCAACAAGTGGTGAGGGAAAATGGTAACATTAGTGGGGGGGAAAGGGGAAAGGATAAATACTGGAGTAGAAAACAAGTGGAAATGGAAAGAGAGAAAAATGGTGATTCAATGTGTGTATTGAGGTAGAAAGAGGAAAACTGAAGGATTTGGGAGAAAGTTCAAGGCAAAGGGAACAAATAAAAGACAAAAATGCAGCCACAAATGTAACCACAAGAAAGAATGGGACAGATAATGAAACCAGAAATAAAGTGAGAATTGAAGAACACACGATGCATAAAGAAATGGATAAAAGAAGACACAAAAAATACAGTTTTGCTTAATTCTGCCAGAACAGAAGGGCAGAGTCAGTGGAAATGCATCAGGAATGTGAATTTGCATGTATAGCCTTCCTCCTGCCAAAGAAAAGAGCCTTATTTTAACTGTGAACACTGATAAACCATAATATTTATATGCATCATAAAATCACTTACAGAAGAGCATTTTAATCAGCAGAGGAACAGCACAGAAGTTACATCTTTAAATGACTTGGAGGCCTTTTGTAGAAGGTTCACACTCACCACATCTGCCACAGCTCAGCATCTTCTGCCCTTCTCTCCAGCTTTTGCTGGTTGAACACAGGGGTTTGAGGCCCAGAGGACTCACACAGATATAGGATGGTTTTAGAGTGGTATCCAGAAGCCTTTTGTGGTTTTTACTCTATTTCTTCTCTAATAATTCCCACCATCCCACTGCTCTCTGGACCACTGAGCTCCCAGATCTCCTGTGATCCCACAACTTCGTTCCTGAGAAGCAATAACTGAAAAGATATTAATAAATAAATAAAATATTTCACATTCAAAATTAAATAATCTTCAGTATAAACATCTCTGAGTGAGCTATTGGGCCTTTTCCAAAAAAGCATTAGGAGCTCCTGAGCCTCTGATGGAAGGTGGGCACAGAAAAGGTCACTTTGCCATCTCTCCTTTTGGTCTTCCCAAAGAAAAGCCACAACATATGGAGCATTTTTAGGGATACAGGAGCAATAAGGGCAATGGTTGTACCAGGCAAGATGCAGCCACTGCAGGAAGAAAAAGGGGAAAGGGAAAAAAAGGCTTTAGGGCAGAAGAGTTGGCAGAAAAATCTCAAACCAAGGGCAAGGACAGGGAAAAAGACCAAGAAGCTTTCACTAGGGTTCAACAAAAGAACAGACCACAGAAGAAAGACAAATAGTTATAAAATAATAACAGCAATAATTGGAGAAGAATGACAAATACTCCAGCAGGAAAATATTGGAATGCTGCTGCTGGAGAATTCTCACTGAGGAAACAGGGCTCAGTTCAGAGGGTCAGCCTGGAGCACTTGGCTTTTAAAGTTATTGGAAAACAAATTACAGCTCTTTGGGCACTTTGGGTTCTGGATTATTGCTTCAAAATGTTTTGCTCACAGACAGGAAAGAAGGGAAATGTATCTCCTTTATAATGTCTGTACCCAGCATTTGAAAAGCTGCTCTGGGCACCCTCCTTTCCTTCCCCCCAAAAATGTCTGGTGGCAGTGATTAATGTAATTATTCAAAGGTAATTATTCAAACCACAACAAAATGTTCCTCCCTAAATGATTGGCTCTTCAGGGGCTGAGGTGCCTAATTCTAATCACCAAGAAAGGTCAACCTGACCAGATTTAATGAGCTGCTTAATACAATAAAGATGCATAAATAGGGGCTGAGAAAGGAGCAGCAGAGTCCAAACAGGTACCTCCAGAAGCTCCAAGTCCAGGTTGTTATCCCACAACTGCACTGAGGGAAGAACTCCCAAGTTTTTGTAGCCACTAGACATAGTTTAACACTTGGTTATGTGGAACATCACCTGTTTAATACATAGTTTTAATGATTATTAAATATTACTTAAATATTTAATTATTATTTAAATAAATGAAGTGTTTAAATATTATTATTAAGCAAAAAAAACCCGGAAGAAACCACGTTCCTAAAATTCCACAACGAAATGAACCCAATGATATTTCTATGCTTCAAATTCATAGATGAACTCAGACTGTTCCTACAGATTATTGCAGCCTTAAAATGAAATGAGTTACTATTTCCCCACATATAAATATATATATATAAGGGAAATATCAGACAGATATTTTCAAGACAGAGCTACTATTTTCAGTGACAAAAGCGACTCTTACTGTGGAACATTCCCTAGCAATGAAACAAAAGCTTTATTTCACAATAATGAAGTAATTTCCAAGTATTTAAGTGTCACATATTGGGAATGCTGCAAAATATGTCCCATTTCAAGGGATGTTGGGGAATTTGATTAGCTTTGTACCTCTGGAGAACGTGGTCAGCACCTGCTGGTGGAGCCAGGTTGGATCCCAGTGTTACCAAATGAGGAGGACTAATTTGGAGGCATCCAAATCTTCATCCTTCCATTTTCATCTGGTAAAGTTTAAACAGCCCTAAAAATAAACAACCCAGTGCAAACCCCACGGATCTGATACTGATTTATTCCATTCATAAAAAGTAACAGCATCATGGTGAATTCAAAGTAGTCAATGAGAAGTTTATGAGTTTGAATATATCAAAAGGGCAATGAAAGCTAATATATAGTGATTAAATAACAATCTGTGAGGGAAAGGCACCCAACTTTCAATTCCATGGCACTGGAATTGAATCCTCACAAAAAATGGGGGTAGGAATTGTTTCAGAGGATGCTGCAGCCATTTTCCCTTTTCAAGAGCTTGGAAGTCCACAAGGCAAAGATTAATTTATAATTTAACTGAAGTATATATCAAATAAAGGTTTTTGATTAAAATCTACATTTCTGTGCCTCCTGACAGAGCCAATACAGCTGGAACAGGACATCAGCTGCAACACCAGCAATTCTGGAGCAAACCCCAAACTGTAAATCACTTTTGTCCTCCTGTAATATTGGTTTAACAATAAAAGAAGAACTTTGATGTTTAATATTTAAATAGTATAATTATTCCTTTAGAACTAAGCCCAGGAGGACCCTCTGTGGGTACACAATGTGAACCAGCAACGAGCAGAACGTGGGTTTGCTGCCTGAGGTGGCTTTGATTTGTAGGGGCCAGTTGTCCCTGAGCAGTCAGTGGAGAAGGAATGTCCAGATCCAAGGATTTTTCTGGGTTGGGGGAAGGTTGGAGAGGAAGTTCTGCACCTGCACTACAAGCACTGGGTGATTCCAACTGCAACTGCCTGTTTTTCCAATCAGAAGAACTCTTTGGCCGATGGATGGACGTGTTTGCCCAGGCAGAGCCAGAGGATCCATGGATTATATGGATCACATGGACAGAGCACACATCCATGACTGGAACAAAGCCCAGTGCCATTCAGTACCTCACACAGGTGGAGCAGTCCACTCTGGAGATCTCTGCAGCCCTGGGAAATCAGGATGATGTGTCTGCAATTCTCCCTCTCTTCCCCACTGCTGAGGTAACTCAGGCAAATGCACGGTGGCAGCTCCTCTAAAGATTCCAGCTTCCCTGTTTTCCAGAGTAACTTCCAGCTGCATTGAACACAAACACACAAAAAACAGGTAGCACAAACAGTGAAGTCTGAATTTGAGTGATTCACATACAAACCACAGCAAACCTGGGTAATTCTGACACAGAGCTGGATTGTCCATGGGACACATCAGCCTTTTAGGAGCAAAGTGATGTGGCTGCACTTGCTGAGGGAACTGAGGACTGGCAAATACATCAAGACAGCTCTAGACCTGCTGGTTCCTACCAAATCCAGAAAAATCCAATCTCCTGGGGGATTAGAAACTCCTGTTCAGACCAGCCCTGCCAAATGCAAAGCCTTCTGTATTAAAGGATCTTCTTATTCCTCTCATTCCACAGCTCCTGCTGCCCCAGCCCTGAAGTGCATGGCTGCCTCACTCCCTGGATATTCATTTATTTGTTGCTGGGCATAAGGAAACCTTAAATCAGAACCCTCTGAAACACCAAATGAATCGATTTCCAATCTAAATTTTAATTCCCTCTTTTACTCCAGCAGTGCATTTTATCAGCAGGAATTACCTGGAGGAATATGCAACAGAGAAGCTCTGTAGAACAACTGAAGGCATGAGAATGAATATAAAAATATTTACTTTGAAACTTCCATTTATTTTTCCCCAAATTGTAAAAAAAAAAATAAAATAAATGTATTTGGTTGGTTGAAATAATGTGCAGACACAGTAAATATGAGGTGACAGAAGGGAATGGACCAGATCCTTGTGAATCAACTCCATTTTCCCAGGCACATAAAACTAAAGTGGCCTCAGCTTGATATAACTGATATATCTCCAGAATGAATGTCAGACATGAAATAGCAAAAAGGCTGCTGAGCCAAATTTATCTTAGGGAGGGGATTTTTTTGCTATTATTCCCTTTCTACATTTTCAAAATATCCCTTAATGCTCTTTCCTTTCAGAAGGAAATGCAAGTGTCTCAAAATAATATTTCCAAGCTCAGCTGCAATCTCCTCCATGGTAATTCACTCTGGCTGCTTGTTACTCTTTGTGAGGAATAGATCTGCTGGAGAGGAGAAAACAACTCTGTTCTCCTGATATACTTCATATTCAAATCACTCCAAAGTGCAGAAAGGAGAAATGACTTAGATAAGGGCATTGGAAATGTGGAATTCATCCATGGCTCCTGTGATGAGCTCTCCAGTAACTGAGAGAGCTGGGAGAGTTAAAATAAGGAGGAATGGTGCTGACCTAAATTCCAGAGTTATCATCAGTACTTCCCTTAAAATGAATAAATAATTAAAATTATTTACCTTGCACTTCAGCAGTGTCCACTGGCAAATATTCTGGTTTAATATCTACTTCTGATCTCTATTAAAACACCTTTAGATTGCTACTTAGAGAGAGGAGACTTTGAAAAGGATCTCCATGTTAGTTTTCTCCAGTTAAGAATTCCAACTTCTTTCCTCTTTGTAACAAAGACAGATGTACCACAGGTATCTCTTCACACCTCCTCTCTTAATATAATAATGTTGTTTCTGAGTAGCTTTTCATAAAGTTTCCAGGTGAAAACAACAGTGTCCAGTGCAGAGGGTCTGTGTTTCTGGTTCTTGCTCCCACAGAATCATGGCATGGTTTGGGCTGGAAGGGACCTTAAAGTTCAGCTCCTTCCACCCCCTGCCATGGGCAGGGACACCTTCCACCCTCCCAGGTTGCTCCAAGCCCTGTCCAACCTGGCCTTGGACTCTTCCAGGGGCAGCCCTGCATCCTTGGAGCCCCTGCAGGTGATGGATGAGCAGCAGGTCACACCCCTGGGTGTGCCATCCATCCCCAACCTGCTCAGCCAGGCTGCAGCAAACTGCAACCACGAGGTACCTCTCATGATTAGGATGAGCCATCAATAATCATCTCTTTTAAGTACAGCATCCTATAAATCCTCCTAATTAGTAAACTAGATGTCTTCTTTTTAGCAAACAATCCCCAGCCTCCCTCCTTATTTATTTCCCTGGATTCAATTATGTTTGCACCTGCTGGCCCAATCACCTAAATGACACATTCTGGATGGAAGGGAGAAGCTGGGCCATAAACAATAATTTCATTAGTGTTCAATTTCAAATAACTTGCCTGTACCTATTTTCTCTGCTTTGTAGGGAATGTTGATGCTGTTTCCTCCTCTGTGGCTCTGCTCTCCTGGCAGGAGACACAGCAGCACCAGTCAGAATTCCTCGCCGTTCCCGATTTATCCTCCGCTGCCGACTCCATAGGAAGCAAAGCTGGGATTTTCCTGCAGGGGAGGGACCATTAAAATAAAGAGGGAAGAAGTGATTTCCAAGCTGGACTGAAAGACTGATAAAGGTCCAAAAATTTCAGCTGGTTGCTAAAAAGACTCTTGGTAAAATAAAGGTGAGGAAATATTTCTGTGGAACTTAAAAACCAGAGTTAACAAAACTCAGTGTGGTCACAGGAGATGGTGAAAGCAATGGTCCAGATTCCTGAGCATTCTTCCCACTTCCCACTCTGACAGGATCCATCAATCCACAGTTTCCTTTATAACTGTGGGAAAAAATCCATTATATTTTCACATAACTAATTAAGATAGGTATAAGCACGAGTTATTCTCCAAGCAGCTCGTTTAATCCACGATCCTGCATCTTTCCTTTCACCAATCCTCTCCCACATTTACTTCCCGTTGACTTTCACGGTTTGAAAACGAATGTTAAGCCAATATTGGGCAAAATTATTAATTTACCCCATTTATCTTGCAATAAACAGCAGTTTGGGTGAGTGTGTAAAACCGTGTTGCATATAAATTCAAACAGTAACCAGAGGGGAGGCAAACAGCCAGTTAATGCCCTAAGAGAGGAGCCCTGGAGAGAGGAACTGCACAGCATTTTTATGGAGCACGTGGGAAAACTGCAGCACGGGAGCTGTGAATGTTAATCCTGCAGCTGTACCAAAAGCAGGGTGTCAGACTGCCTGCAAGCAAAGCAGAGTTAAGGAAGTGCCTTTTTCCTGCAGCACTGGAGGCTGAGAAATGGTTAAGTGGGGGAAGTTCAGCAGAAGGAAGCTCAGCTCACCCCAAAAAGAGCAGACAGGACTTAATGCACCTCCAAAAGAGCCACACAAACAGTTCTGTGTGGGGACAATTACACGACCTACATAATCAGGGATCAAAGAGAAATGCATTTTCCAATTATATTTTAGCACTGTGGCAATTCTGCACAACAGAGAATAATTACTGTGATCTAAACAAAGAAACACAGAGTGTTTCTGTTGGCCAGGACTTCCTTGCTCGATGCCTTTGATCTGCTCTCAGGGAGATGGGTGTCTGAGGGACCCCAGGCAGGGCTCTCAGGTATTTTGCTGTAGTGTTTCAGATTTTCTTAGGTGTTAAAAGGAAAAAAAAGTATAACATTGCATTATTTGGTATTTATCTTTGGATTTCTTGCCTAATTTTAAACAATCAAGTCCTGCAATTTTCACTTATAATTCTCACATATTTCAGCTGCCACGTGTCTGTCAGATGGAGCCTGAAGAACCCTCAGCAAACCTTTGGGTTGTGTTTTGGATGTCTGAGCAGCCCTGGGGGACACTGAGGGACAGACATTTCCCTCTGACAGCAGGGAAGACAACACCAGCCTTTGAACCATGCAAGTGCACATGTTTAATTGTTGTAACATCTCCTGAAAGCATGAGGAAGGTATAATGGGTCCAAGATGAATTCCAGGTGTTTCCCTTCATAAGTAGTTCTTGGTTAAGCAATAAGTACTTTTGTAAGTATTCTTCCATTAATTCTTTCCATTAATGGAGAGAAGCAGTGCATGAGCTGGAACTCTTCAATTAAGATAATCATTATCATAAACAGCTGTTTTATTTGACAGTGTGAGGGATATGGGTGTGCTGTGATTCAGTTCAGCGACTTCAGTTCAGCTGAGGGCTCAGGCCATGAGATTAATTGAATTAAACAGCCTTACCCTTGTCTCTAATTGTATCAGTCATAAAATCACCATTCAAGGACAGGATCTTCAGGGGTTTTTTGTGACATGGGTGCAAACAGGCTGCTACTGCACTGGGTTTAAGTGCAGCCCTGCAAGAGCAGTGGACAGGAGAGCCAGATAACACGTGTTGCTTAACCAGCAGCCCTGTTATCTCCTCTGAGCAGACACCAAGGAGCTGGAACTGCCTCAGCCCAGATCCTGCAGACAAAGCCTCGAGCAGGTAGGAAGTCAAACCCCTCACACTGCCATGTACCAACTCATGATACACCTGAAAAACAAGCACAGAGCCAACCGTGACACAGGCATGAAATGCACGGGGAGGGGAAATTCTTCCCATGGAGATGAAGTGCCATGTTTGGAAGCTGAAAGAACCTAAAATTCATCTATGGATTTCCTCCTAAACCTTCCAAGTGTGGCTGCTGCACTTTCTCTGACTTCACTGGGAAAAAAAAATGGCTAAATTTGTGCTTGCTTCCCAAAAGAAAATTAATTTTCAAATGAGGAGGAGGAGCACTCTAATCTCCTTCCAGAAACCTCTGCCTTCTGAATCAGTATCTGCATCCTAATTTTTACAGCCTCATTTTTATACCCTCTTCACCAAACTGGTGCAGTCTGTACCTGATTTTGGAGTAATCAGGGGGCACAGGATATCCATAATATCAGCAACAGGATATCCAAAATCAGCAACTTTTGCATCACTCAAGCACTGATTTTTCAGTGTTGCTGTTACAGACTACACCAAGAGCCTCAGGAATGTCTGGAAAAACAGGCTTGGTGCTCTTGAGGTCAAAGGAAAAAATCTATCCCTGATTTCAACCCTGATAAAATTATTGACACCCATTTCTGTGTGCTACATATCCTAGGAAATTCTGTAGGGAACAACCATAATTCCCATCAATTATAAACATATCAGGATCTCCTCTCCCACTCATTAATTTTTGTTAATTACCTATATGTGGGCATAACACTCACAAACAATTATTTTTAAAGCTGGTAATATATTTAGTCATTTAACCCCTTAAAAAAGAAAAATCCTTTCCATACTTGTAAAGTGTTATAGGCCTAATCTGGATAATCTTATTACATGTCAAACATGGTCTAACCCATGGATAACACTTCCTAATACACTAACACATCTTTGTTAATACAAACCCTCTTTTTGTTAGAAAAGAAGTAAAAAAGCCCCCCATGCAGACAGAGAATTTTAAATCTTGTCACCAAACTAAAACCAGCAAGTAAATATTAACTCTGAGAAGTGCAAGACAAGTTTTATTGACCACTGGGGTAAATATTGACTGAAATTAAGCAAATATTTATGTGCTGACGGGAATGGGACGGATCCCCTTCTACACCACAAGCAAAATTTTGCCTCCTGCATTTCTGGGTTTGCATTTTACACCTGGAAATCTGTCTACAATGGCAGTGCTTTTTAAAAATCAAAATTGTCTTTTCTTAGCAACTAAACTGGATGTGTGTCCAGAGGGCTGGAATATTTTGGCCTTGTCCCAGACAGAGGTTTATCAGATTGATTTCAGGCACAACACGTTAACTCACTTCACTAAGATCTGACCAGGTAACAACACCCCAGACTCCTGTTTAACTCATCTCTGAAAAGGTCAACAGAAAGTTAGTGAAATTCTACTTTATGAGTTATGTTAGAACACTAATTTGGAGTTTAACCTAAAATATATCCCACACACAGTGCAATTGTTGGGGCTGTTCTGTGCAGGGCCAGGAGTTGGACTTTGGTGATCCTGGTGGGTCCCTTCCAACTCTATGATTTACCAGGGCAAATAAAGAATAATTAAGGCTATAACTCTTAGCAGGTACTACAGATGGAATACAAATTACCAAACTTATCTACTCCTTCCTAGTAAATCCCCTCATGTTCAATTGTTCAGTTGAAGGATTCACACGTTCTGATTAACACAGATTTGGAAAAGCCTAATTTTGAGCAACTTCAAAGATTCTACCGAAAATTCTGGCACCTTTAAGGGCACCATTAGAGGATCCCAACGTCAGGATCGTTCCATCTTCTGACCTAAATACCTCTGCGATGGTTTTACAGCACCAATCAACACACACCTCCGAAAATTCTTTAACAGCCCAATAGTTTTTCGAGTCGCTGTATTTAACAGAACCTTCACTGCAAAACCAGTTCAGAAACGGCTTCTCCGCTTGGTTCTAATGCCCTCGGGAACGGCTCATTCCTGCAGATAAAGACAGGAGCTGAGCACCCTCCTGTGCAGGGAGCAAGAACTGCAGCTGCCCTTTGTGGCTCCGCTGGCTCGTTCTCATTCGAGGCTTTATCCGTGTAAAAATAAACAAGACTCCGGGATGTAAATTCACCAGCTCTGTAACAATTCTATGCCAGCACTGCGGTGGAATTACTCTCAGTTTAGAATGACTTAACAGGAACGAGCACACCGACAGCTTGTGAGATTTCTGGAAACCTCGGGGAACGGGGTGATGTCATTGCAATGTAAAAATATCTGGTTCGAATTCCTCGCGAGTCTCCTTGACAAAGCTCCCCGGATCAGAGTTGAGCAGCGAAATTCAGCTCCTCTGCCATCCCCCCACCCCGGGGGGAGTTTTCAAAAGAAATAACTAAGATTGATAAGGTCTCTGTCCTGCAGTCCCTCAGAGCTGTTTTCCTGTGCTCAAAATCCAAACTGAAGGAAGGGGTTGGGTAGTTGCAGGAGTTAGTTTGAAAAAAAAAAAAAAAGACTGAGCATTCAAAGCTCAGGAAATATTCAAATTTTAAAGGTTATTTGAGCCTCTTGGCACGACTTTCAAATCCTTCAAACAATTTAAACTCTCGTAGTTTTGCAAAAGTCTTCCATACTCAAGCAACATTTTTGGGTAAAATGAAGACAACCAATAAAGCCTTTGAATATTCAGGACATTCTGCTATTCTACAGACTCTTACAAAAAACCCCACAATTTTTTGTCATATCATTAACTAAAATTGCTGTCCATGTATCTGAGATCAGCTCCTTTAAATCTCACCACAGATGTATCCTGTACATCTCATTTTAAAGCACCAGTTCCCTCCATACCTCCTGCTGAAAAAAAAAAAAAAAACCCAACAAAAAAAAAGGTGATACAAAAGATGCAGATTGTAATCCCTCAACCTGCCCTGCAGGAAGATTTCTGCAAGAGCTCCTCCAGGAATTGGTATTAGGATGCAAAATATTTTTTTCTAATATTCCTGTGTATATAGAACAAGCTCTCAGCAACTCTTAGCCCGGAGTAATTGTAGCAGAGGGAAGTACTGAGCTGCCAGGGCAGAATTCCACAAGGATCAAGGATGTTCCAACATCCTCATGCACTGAACAACCACAGGGAGAGCAGGTAGACACTGAGCAACCTGCTGATTGCACCAATTAAGGAGGTACCACCTACATATGGGAGGGTCAGAAAATCTGGGATACTTAGACCTGAAAGTATCTACTCCTGAAAACGTGCCTGGACACTGATCCAGCCAACTCCATGAAATTCCCTGGCATCCTGGGAGTAGAATCCAACTGCACATTGGTAAATGTATTACCAGGTATTCCACGAGCTGACCTGTGCAACCCACGGGAAAAGAATTCCAGTTTTATGTGAATAATCTCTGAAATCTTTCTTGTGTCAGGAGTTACCAAATCCAGGGGTCATTAATGGCACCAGGAAAACACACCTGTTAAATAACAACATCTCTGAAGAGTTACATACCTTCTAATGAGCTGTGAACTGGAGATAAATCAGCAAGTGACCTGCATGAGCAAACATCATTGATTAATAAGCTGCCACGAATTAATTTCGTATTTCCAGTCCATGTAACAATGAAAAGCTGTTTGAGGACAACGTTGATTTAAAGCTACATTTGTACTTTAATGCATTTTATAATTACAAAAAAGAAACAGCTGAAGAAATCTTTTATATTTATCCCCTTCCAAGCGGTGTACAGAAGGCATGCATAATTTCCAACCATAAAATACTATTTAAAAATAAAAAAGATTTATAATTGCTTTTCCTGATTTGAGAATCAAATTGGGATTTTTTCACGTTGTCCTTCACAATCCAAACAGGCTGTGAGTGACTGGCTGAGCAAAGAGTGGGAGAATGAACAATATGGCACAGCAGAAGCCAAACACAACAGGTCTGTGTTATCCTTGGGAGGATGGGGACGCGGCCATGTAATTCTTCAAGTGCTTCCAGCCAAGCATCTGAAATCTGCATTGCTGCTGCCACTGTGATAATTAGGCAGAAGAATTACACAAATCAGAAGGTCTTCTGAGTTCAGGGGGCCCACAGGAACAGGAGGCCTGTGGGTTTGTTTAATATTATCTGTAATAACTAGCCCAGGTTTCTTCCAGCCCATCAGCCACAGCCCAAGTGAAAACACAGAGGATACGAGGCCTGAAACTTCCAGATGAGAAATTCTAGGCACAGCCTCCAAAAACATCATAAAAAGTAGACCAAACTGCTGCAGCTGCCTCCTTGAAACCTACCTCCAAGAGAAACAGAGATGCATCCTGTGTTTTCAGCTACTTCCTTGAAAATAAAGGAGAAGAAGGTTTGGTGTCAGATGGTGTCATTGAACACCAGGCCACTTAACTCTTATAAACACTTATTTTTATATCTCACAAGCTCTGCGTTTAAGTGCCTGTTCTCTCCCGGGGTTACTGTCCCCACAGCACTTCTGTATTTAAACTTTTGAATTAAAACAGCCTTACTTTTGAATTAAAACATTTCTGCTCTAACACAACACAGCACTGATATTCAAAGCCGCTCAGATAGATATTAGCCCCACTTCCCGTGTGAGCTGCATACCTAAACACTCCTAGAAAAAACACCCGGGCCAAGGAAAACATGCCATTTCTGGACGACAAACTAATTTATTCAAGAGCATATTTCGAAAGGAAAAAAAACCCTGTATCTATTTCATTTCGAGCCTCTCCCGACAGCTCCCGCAGCATTAACTAGGGCAGCGCTCCCCTCAGGTTTCCTGGGAGGCAAAGCCAATTTCCAGACAGCAGGACTTCCCTAAAGGCCGCTGACAAGCCGTCGCAGCACACATATATTTATATGTATATACACATCCCTTAATTTCCTTCCTTATTACAGCCTTCGCAGGTTCATTTTAATTGAGGCTTTCGATAAAATTCAGCAGGAACCTCCCGCCCCACCCCGCCCTCATTTTGGCGGGGCTGAGTCTGAGGGGAGCCCCCCCCACACCCCTCACGGGACATGGCGGGGCGAAGACCCCGACGTTGCCAGAGCAACGCCCAGCTCGGAGCCTGCCTGCCTGCCTTCCTCCTTCCTTCTTCTTCTTCTTCTCCTCCTCTTCTTCCTCCTCCTCCTCCCCTCACGGCTCCTCCTCTTCCTCCCACCCCCTGTGCCCCGGCGATGGCGGCGGGCAGCGGGCGAGAGGCGCCGGGCGCCTCATGAGGTACCGGGAGGGAGGGCGAGGAAGGGGCGGCCCCGCAGCCCCCTCACAGCCCGGGGCGGGGCGGGGTGGGGGGAGGACGCGGCTTCAGGGTCTTCCCTTCCCCGCCTCGGGGGTCCCGGCGGGACGAACCCTCCCCCGAGGCGCTGCCGGGGGGGTCCCGGCTCGTCCGAGCCCTCCCGAGGGGCGGGCGAGGGGGATCCCCGGACTCGGGGGAGGGTCCGACCGGCCTTTACCAAACGCTTTATTTTGGCAAATCTGCGGCGGGGGAACAAAGTCCGGGGGCGTGCGGGGTTGTTCTCCGCGATCTCGTTTAATAACCGCGGTGATCTGGAAGTTTGCTCGGCGCAGCGCCAGCGGCGGCCGCGACACTCCGGCAGTGGGAGCGCTCGCTTTTTAAAACGCCCAACCGTCAGGGTTTGCCCCAAACCACCATCTGGAAAGTGCTAAACAGAGTTGGTTTGTTTTTTTGTTTTGTTTTTTTAATTCCCTTGTTTAAACCAACACCGGTGTCCCGATCCTGCGGGGCTCGGTAACCCTGTTCACACGACTCAGAACCGTCTCCAGTTCATCGGCCTTATTAACTCATGTGCCGAAAAATTCAGGACGCGAATTTTGGCTGGTTTCGAAGCATGATGTCATCTTTGGCCAACAAAAAACAGCAGTAGTACAGCAGCACTTGTAAATGTTACTAAGTTCCCATATTCATGTATTAAATTATCGCGGTTTAATTTTTAATATCGTTTTCTTTTTAAAGGCTAAAGAACTTGGGTTTTGTGCAAATGCATCGAGAGCTTTTTGCCCCGCAAAACCAAGTTTGATGTAACTTTTTTGTATCCCCGGTGAAAACTGGCTGTGGAAAAAATAATTTCAAGGAGGAATCTGTAAGAGTTTGAATGACAGAAGAAGGATTATAACAAAGTTCCCAGTGTTTCAATAACATAACTCCATAGTGATGAGTACTGTGCCAAATCCAGCTTCAAGGCATTCTCCAAAATCGTTACTCTGATGTCACACCAGTCCAGAGAAGCTGATTTAACACTAGCTGTTTGATCAGAGTAAAGGCTGATACAAAGTGAGAAACTACCCAGCAAGGCAACCAAAAGATGCCCATGGAAAGATAAATGGGACCTCGTTTGGCTGCTCTCACTGTTGGACCGTTTGTTGGCTGCATTTCGTTTTTCATTTAGAGCCAGTCTCTTTTTAAATGCTTTTTACAATGTGGCCTAACCTGGTCCTGCTCCCTTCCCCAGACAGGATAATCACATTAATCTGATAATGGCCCTCAGTTTGGAGCATGGCTTCTCACCAGACAGTGCCTGAACCAGTGCTCACCGTTTAATGGGTGCATGTAAATGTGCTCCTTCCTTCCCTCCCACCTCCGTTTGCTCCTTCCCTGCCCTCCTGCTGTTGCTATTTTTGTGCAATTATGCAGCACTTCCAAGATCTCTCCCGTACAAGCCAGTGCTGCTCTCCTGTCCAGCAGCTTTTGCTGCCCTGGTTTGCACTGAAGCAACCTCAGCTGTTCCTAAGGAATGCCAGGGAAACCTGCACGGGGGGTGGAAAGAAACAATTTCGGTGGGACACAGAAAGTTGTGCTGCGGAGGTGGGGTGGGAACCCTTCAGAACGAGCACACACAGGATCTTGGGGAATCCTGTCTTTACTTCATGCAGACAATCACTCAGTACAACATACTGCATTCTTTTTCTTCCCTATTTATCTCTTTCCTCAACTGTCACTTTTTATACCCCGCTCTAGGAGGCAAAAATCAGCAAGAACCTGGCCCAGGAACGCTCCCAGCATGCAGCCCAACTGCGGCCACCTGCCCAGCGCCCCGGGGAGCGGCGATCCCTGCCCGCCGCCCGCAGACAGAGACAGCTCCTGCCATCCCGCTGCAGGGGCCGTGCACATCCAGCTGGGAGAAGCCAGGGAGAGCAGGAGCTCCAGGAGGGGCTCCCAGAGCCGCTCCCACGGCCAGGGGGAAGCAGGAGGGCCGGAGGAGCCCGGCCCGGACTCGGAGGAGCCCGGCGGGAGCTCCCTGTCGGAGCTGCGGTACCTCCTGCAGTGGCTGCACAAGAGCCTGCCCTACCTCCTGCTCCTCTGTGTCAAACTCCTCATGCAGCATCTCAGTGGTAGAGTATGACAAAACCAGGTCTGAGAGAGGAAACCCTCCCCCCAAAGAGACACACTAATAACCACGGCTGAAGGATAATTCGGTTTATTTTTAGCTTGAGTTTTATTTGCTTGATTCATCAGAAAGAGAGATTTGCTAAACTCTGCATTTCAGTGGCTTCTGTTTCCTTTGCTGGCATATGTACAATGTGCTTAATTATCCTGCTTGGAGAGTCTGAGCTATTAATTGTAATTACAAAGACATATTAGAAGTGGCTGCTTTTTAACCCAGTTCAGTGATGATTTTTTTTTTTCCCTTTTCATGTGTATAACTGATCCTGTTTTCCTAATAGGCATTTCTCTTGGAATTGGGCTGCTAACAACTTATGCCTATGCAAACAAAAGCATAGTAAATCAGGTTTTTCTAAGAGTAAGTATCATCCTATGACACAAAATTCTCTAAGTTAACCAAGACTTTTATTCATCACATTTTGAAAGAAGTGTGAATGGAAATACTGCTTTGTTTACCTAATAATGTTAGGTATAACAAGGTTTCAAGATGGAAGTAGTCTTAATGCTTCTGTACAGTGTAGAACTTCTCAGATAATAATGATAAAAAGAGGGGTTTTTTCCCCCCTCTCACTTTGACTGGAAATCATTTCAGCTGATAAAAGCTTTTTGTAATTTATGGAAGAACTTGTGGATTAAACAACAGTTGACAGCTTAAATTTTCACCTCTCTGTTCGCTCCCAAAGGGAAACCTGTTGTTTCTTCGGAGTGGGGTGGGTTTGGTTGTGCTTCTAGAAAAAGCCTTGACACACACAGGGAAATTGATATTTTGAAAACATTAAAATTACTGCTTTACCTTTCCATTGAGTTCTCCTGTTTTATGTGGCCTAAACCCACTAAGATACAATCCTGTGGTAGTGACTGTTGAGGCTCAGTGCTCTGGGGGTTATTTCAGACACTCCTGAGGTAAGGACTGCAACGTGTCCTCACAATTCCCTCACAGGAACGGTGCTCCAAGCTGCAGTGCACCTGGTTACTGCTCTACCTGACTGGATCATCCCTCCTCTTGTACTACACCTTCCATTCTCAGTCCCTGTATTACAGGTAAGCACAGAAACACCTCTGCTCACACCACAAATTACTCAAAACCAACTGGGAACATTTTATTGGCCGTTTTCCTTTAATTGTGCCATTGGTTTCTCTTTCACTTTAACCTCCATTCCTCCCCTTCTGCCAGACTCAGCAGGTGCTGTGCTTAAAAACAGTCTGTTGGAATTTCCTAGAGCCCATAGTGGACTTAATGTGCCATGGGAATGTCCTGGTTTGATTCCCAGCTTTGGGGCTCTCTGCACTTCATGACTCCAAGGGATTTTTCCACTCATCCCCTCAGCCTGGGCTGTGAATCAAAGGCCAAGTGCCAAAAAGAGAAAGCAAAGCCAGGGATGAGGGTTGTGATGAAGGCACAGCAAGGAAGCCTCCAAACTGGGAAGGCTGTCAGAGATCCTAAGGATCAATTCCCAATGAACAGTCCATTTTGTTTGTGTAAACCAGGTTTCCTTCTTTCAACCTGCCACCATAATCTCTGGTTACAGTTGCCTCTAAAGAGGGTGTTCCAGTAACTTCTGATGCTTCTTTTTGTAGCTTAATCTTCTTAAACCCTACGGTGGATTTTATGAACTTCTGGGAGGTACTTTGGATTGTGGGAGTCACAGATTTTATTCTGAAATTCCTCTTCATGGGCTTCAAGTGCTTTATTCTTTTGGTGCCTTCTTTTATCATGTCCTTTAAATCCAAGGTAAGGAAACAAGATGTATTTTTGCTTCCTTGTGAAGATTCTTTTCTGGTAAAATGAGCTTAATTATTAAACTCTACCTAGAGAAAAGTCTTTAATTAGAGATCTGTGTATAATCCACCCTGGGCAAGAAAACCCTGTGGATTTCCTGCTCTTCCCTGCTTGGTGCTAAGGAAGGTTTTCAGTGAGATGGGAAACAATTCCTCATATTATGTCAGTGGATAAATGGGTTTATTTCTGGCTCTGAGGTGGGGGCTGAGGAAAGCTTTTCTTTCCTGCCCTCTAAGAACATGTCCAGTTGGCCTGGAGCAGCTGGGGCACAGATTTGGTACGTGCCTGACAGTGTCTGTCAAGGCTTTAAGGTCTGCACATGCAAACAGCTGCTTTTTTCTCTCCTCAGAAACAATTCAGAGTTTTCTTTGTGCTGATAAAACTAAGCCATATTTGTGTCAGATCAATGAACTTGATTCATAGCTTAATTTCTCAAATCAGTGAGGTTTAATCATTTTCTCAGGAGTTTGCCCTGATTGGTGCTTATTTATTTTTATCTGCTTCCCGAGGTGAGGCAGCAAAACCACTTACATTTTATCTTAAAAGTGCAATTACTGGTGCTGGTTCCAAAAAATAAATTAACAAGTGCAGTTTCATGTGGTAGCATTTGAACAGGATATGTTTTGGGAGGTTTTATCTCTTAAAATGTGCCAGAACAAGTTCTTCTCAGGTGCAACTGGCTTCTCTAAATACTGATTTATAATCAAGATCTTTGGGGTTTTCTGCAGCTGGTGATGTAACATCTAAAAAACAGTTACTGCAAATTCCATACACCAACTGTGACCTAAATTGTGCCTAAATTAAAGAAGGAATCTGATGAATAGTGGCAAATTGTGGCACTATCCAGTGTCCACTGTAGAAGGGGAGCTTCTGCTCTGCTATAAATAGAGTTTTAAAGAGAAACTGGAGGAAATGAAGTAAGAGCTAAGCTAAATATCTCAGATTATCCATTCACACACAGGGCTCTGTGCAGAACACTTGTGTTTTGGTACTCAGGAATATTTAGGGTGTTACTGAACTCTGGTTATACCTGTTACCCTCTCCTTCTTTCCTGGCCCCCAATCTTAATGATCACAGGATAAGGCTTCTTACACAGGCATGAAACAATGTTTACAAGGGAACAGTTTGCAATTAATGCCTGTTAATAAAGGAATGGGCCTTACTCTCCTTTTTTAACCCCAAATGCAGGGCACAGCTCTGGCTCATGACAAGCTGATCTATGTGACCAAATCTGTCTTACTCTCCTTTTTCATATAACTTTCATTTCTCTTTTTTATGCTTATGAAGCCTGACAGCATTAAGTAGGTAGACATCATATTTTAGCCTATTAATTTGATTTTCTGCAGCCCAGCCATCAATTCTGTCCTTGTCACTTCTCACAGTTATGAGACTCATCATCTGTTCTTTCACACTGAGTTGTTTCAAGGCATTAGGAGAGGGAGCTACTGAAAAAGAATAACAATGCATCTTTTTCTCTGTATTTTCCAAACCCTTTGTGTTTGAAATCTTGAGCTCTTCCCCCTTTGCATGTCTTGCTCAGGGCTACTGGTACCTGCTGTTGGAAGAACTCTGCCAGTCTTACCGGATGTTTGTGCCCATCCCAGTGTGGTTCCGTTTCCTCGTTGCCCATGGGGAGCTGGACAGTGGGCTGGGATGGTCCCTGGGGATCCTGCTGGGCCTCCTCTACCTCATCCTGAAGGTAGGGCAGCTTTCCATTCCTCTAAACCGTTCTGGGACAAACCAACACAAGTGCTGCAGGTTCCCCTCTGGACTGATGGCAGGTCAGTGCTTCAGTTCAGCTGAAAAACTGATAAAAAACCTGGCTCAGGACCCTAAATCAGCATTTCCTGCCTCTGTTCTGGGAAGGGCTTGAGATTGCAGAGCAAAGAACACTTAATGTCCCCTCAGCCACTGATCAGACTGATGTCAGATACTGAGGAAAAGAGCCTGCACTGGCTAAAAGAATGTGCATTTTCCAGGAAGTGGCATTTTCTCCCTGCTGGAGTGTCCAGTGTGAGGCTGAACAAGCTGAACACGTTGGTGCTGTCTCTGTGTGCCCCACACAGCTCCCCTGCCCCACGTGCAACCAGAGGCAGGACATGTTTGGCTTTGACCCCAATGCCCTTTGACTCCCTAATGCCCTGGTACCTTCACTGCAACCCTAAAACTATTGCAAACAGGAGAAGAACGGCGAGAGATTTGCACTCAAATGCTTCAGTTCAGAACCTCAACACTATTTCTCTTCTAAAGAACAAACCTTAGTTTGGTTACACATAAAACAACCCAAAGAGGGTCAGTCTGAACTCTGGCTTTGCTTATGTTCCCGCCAATGTCCAACCAGTGAAGCTTCCAGTGCTGGAATTTGCCAAAAGCCTGGAAGACTTTTAGTTCACAGAGGAAAAAATACTGAGCACAACTCAAGTTTTCTTTCCCATTTCAGCTTCTGAGCTTTTTTGGACAACTGAGAAACTTCAGGCAGGTTTTACGGATGTTTTTCACACGCCCTGTGAGTACCGAATTCAAAAGTTCAAAACCATAAACCCAATCTACATGGAAATACTTTTTAAATACCTCATTCCTGTATTACTTTGTACAGTTCTAGCAATAAACAACTACATTTTTGCATTAAACCCTGTATGCCCTTCTCCCATTTCAGTCTCAATTCCTTAACTACGTGATTTTATTGCCACCTGAACAACAACCTCCAAAACCTCTTCTGCACAACCCTGCAGATGAAAGGATGTGAAGTAACACATCCTTTTTGGCCTGTTCAACTTCAAAAATGAGCAAAATGTTTCCTGGGATTAGGGATTTAATACTTCCCCTGACACAGCAGCCCTTATTCCAAATTCCCTTCTGTCCTGGTGTTTGGTCTTGGCTTTTTCATCCCCCTACACACCAATATTTGCTGAAGCCCCTTTGTTTTGCAGCACTATGGGGTTCCAGCCAGCAAGAGGCAGTGCTCTGAATCAGATGATATCTGTTCCATCTGCCAAGCTGAATTCCAGAAGCCCATTCTGCTCATCTGTCAGGTAACACACATAATCCCAATTCTTATTTCTTTTTGCAAATTAAACAACATCAGATGGGTGAGTACATGTTTTAGGATTAGTTTTAGAAATCAGGCTGTGCAGTTAATATAGAGTGTTACACATGGAAGAGCTCAGAAGCTCTAAGTTCTCCTGCTTTTCTTGCAGCACACTTTTTGTGAAGAATGCATCAGTTTGTGGTTTAACAGAGAAAAAACGTGTCCCCTCTGCAGAACTGTCGTTTCAGACCATGTTAACAAGTGGAAGGATGGAGCCACATCAATGCATCTCCAGATTTTCTAAAGCTTCTCAACCAACCTGGTTTCCCCTTGGTTTGTCCCCTCTGGGTTTTCTCAGTGTCCTGCAGGTTCAGGTGGAGGAGGTTTCCCAGTTCCACAGCCCAGGCTCCTGTCAAACATCCCAGGTTTTAGAACAGAGCAGAAAACGGTGACTTGGCCTTTTTTAAGCAGAGAAAACTGAAGTTTTCAGAATGAATGCAGAGAAAGCCATCCTTGCTTCTCTTGTGACTGTCACAGGAGACAGAGAAATCCTGGAATGTGCTGTATTAAGGCTTAATTCAACATTCTGAGTTCCAGACTGGGCTAAATTCTATTTATCTCCTAACATGGCTCAACCCAAAAGGTCAACCTATCACTTTTACGTGAGCAAATGTTACACTCTGGGCTACAGTGAGAATTAGAGCTCCTTGTCACACTTGCCATTAAAGATCCCTCACTGCCCACTCAATTAAACTGCTTTTTACTCCTGCACCTGTACCAGCAACTGTTTCTCACTGTACTGGATAAGCACAAGAAGAAGATGTTTCCCTTTAGGTTCTTGTAGGCTTCTAATGGTTCTTGGGCTTAATCTTTTGCCTTTAAACCAACCACTGATGTTAGTTTTTTACTTGGCATTTTATAAAGCTGGTATTTTTAAAACAAATCTTTAATATTATATTTTTTGTCGGAACAGGAACCAGATTTTCTTACAGGGCAGAATCTATTTTATACTGTATTTGCAATTTGTAGTATGCATAAAAATCAAAGAGAGAATAAATGCATTTAAATCTACTTGTTTGGTGCATGTTGAATAAAGAAAGATTTGTTACTGTTTGAGTATTTAAAGCTCACTGCCAGGTCTAGTTTTGTTGTTAAATTAATGTCTCTGAAAAACAAAAACCCTTCAAAAGCAACAGTTTATTCATGATTAGGTTTTATGTTAATTATAGCACTAATTGTATATAATCTCACTTTGTTTTCCTGCTTGTCTTTTCTCACTTTGCTGCTCAGATAAGGCTGAAAAAGCCACTCAAATTATTCTGCTACAGGAAAGTCACATTAAGTTGCCATTAACTTGAGTTTGCCTTAACTGAATACCTTTAGAAACTTGTAAATTGAGTAAAAAGAGAATTAAGAAGAGAAACATTTACCTGGTGGATGATGGACAAGCCCAAGGGCCGGGCAGGGCTGCAGCTGCCACAGGGACCTCAGGGGCTGCCAGGGCTGATGGGAGAGAGCCTGAAAGGCACAGCTTGAGGGAATGTGGGCAAACTCTGGGAATGTGGGCAGAACTCAGGATTCTGAGTGAAAACACCTCTGCTTGTGCCAGTGAAACGTGTGGCTGAACCCAATTTGCAAGGGCAGATGTGACAACCAACCCCTCCCAAAATCCCGGGCACAATAAAAATTGCATCTTAGCCTGGAGCAGCTTTCCCTGGAATGCTGATTCCAACTCTTTTCATGCAAATCACTCTTTCCATGCAAGTCCCAAGTCTTGGGCACGATGTTAGAGCAAGGAAATGCACTTCTTAATTCTTCAGTGTTGATCAGACCAACTGCCCAGCAGGGAGGGGCAGCCACAGACTGTGATTCTGTTGCTCTGGCAGGACCAGCAGCTCAGACTGATGGGCCTGAGAAGGGACTGACAGCCCTTCACACACAAACACTCCAAGCTTGCAGAGAAAGCTGAAAGAAATCACCCTGAACTAAATGTTTTGCTGCAGGACAAAGTACAAACTACTCACCTCACCAGGTGGCTCAGTATCCAAGAGGATATTGTGCATGAGGAATTAAAGCATCGAGAACTGCAGGCAAGGCCAAGAATTACTACTTAAAGATATGAAACTAATTAAAGTATTGACTTGTGGTTAATAAAAAAAAAACCAGCAACACAAAGACTCAGCAGTGTCATCTGGCCCATAAAGCTCACCAGGATTATTTTATGGAGCACAACAAACAGTGTCAGTGCTTTAAGTCAACCCTGACCCTCTGGGCTCTGTGCACCACACAGGAGCAACAATTAGAGTAAGGGTGGAGATTGGTCACAGACAGGACCAGGGAACAATCTGGATTTTATTCTTTCTGTTGGTGTTTTTTTTTCCCTTGAAGATCCAGTGAAAATTATCCAAACCCAGTAATATCAAACAGGTTTTGTTAAAACCAAAGAACTACGAAGAGGTTTTGATCGACCGGTGTAGATTTACACTTCATAAACGAAACAGCTCATCCTCATCTCAGACACTGAGGGGAGGAAAAAGGGAGGAACTCACCTCCTCCAGGAGTGCCATCCTCTCTGAGCCACGTGGATTCAGGATGCAACTCTTCCTGATGCAGGCCAGGATCACCAGCAGGCAGCACATCTGAGTCTGCAGGGGCAGAACAGAGAACAGGTGACAAGTGACAACCAACAGCTGCTTTGTCCGAGCCCCAAACCCCAGGTGAAGGGATCAGTCCTTGGTAACAGATGATAAATGAGCATCTCTCAGGTCCTTCCAGTTCTCAGGGAATTCCAGTTCTCAGGGAATTCCTCCTCCCTCCCTTCCCCCTCCAAGCTGTCACAATCATTTCGAGCCATAGTTATATTCAGGGCCCACCTACTTCCTAAAAGAGAAACGACACGTGGTTAAATTTGCTTTTAGTTGCTCTTCACATCCCTCTTATTTATTTAGCACTTGAGGACATTTAGTCCCAGTGAACTGGGAAAGATGAGAACCAGGCCAGGGATTACCTTGTCTGTACTAGGGCAGCTCAGGTGTGTTCTTGCAGCAGCTGCAAATGGAGTTAATCTGGAAGAGAACAACCTGCAGAAGTTCATATTTGGGACCTGCACTCAGTGGATCACCGGGGACCTGCAGGAAAAATATTCAATTTGTCTTGTTCTTAATGACTTCTCCTCCTTTCCCCCTTAGGATAAAGGATTTCCCTCCAAACTGGGAAAATGAAGCAGCAAAACTATCCTGTAGGGACAGAATTTACCCACACCGACCAAACCCCAACCACGTCCTAAAAACAAGAGGTTTTGTTTGAGGCACTTTTTGATGAACAGTGAGAACAGGTTGGGAGTTAACACTGAAAAGAGAAAAAAACCCAAATAAAGCTGCACTGCAGAGTGGACTCAGATATTTAATGTTCTCCAGCAGTTCAGCTTTCAGAGAGCAAGACCAAGAAAAAGGGATATTCAAAAGAACAAGTGACTCGTTGATTTTGATCTTTTATTATGAGCTAATACCAGGATGACATTCAAATGTCAGATGGCACAATTAAGACAGTCTTGGTAGGAATTATTCCAGCATTCCCAAAATTACAATTTAGTTACACGAATGGCGTCAAATGCATCACTCCCACAAGAAAACTGATGGAATTGGGAATATCTTATACCAGAAGAGTTTCTGCATCAAATGGGAAAAAGAAAACCTGCTGGTAACACAGCTGACCTAGAAACCTTTTCTGAGAATGACCTGCAGAACAAAATATTTCCCTATTTAACATCTAGTAAAAAAAAATATGACTTTTGTTCAAGTTTAAGATTTAATACTTTTTATATGGTTAGCCACAACAGGTATTAACCTCAGTTTTACTATATTTTTGTAATGCTACAAAAATCCTATAAAATCAAATTATAGTGAATTTTTCAGTGATTATAATTAAAAAAGCGCAGCTTGTACAAAATAAAAAAAATAAGATTCTATACTCTAATGAAAAATTTAAGACATTTTTAAATGAACAAAAGAAAGCACTTGTTAAGCTCTCCAATATTCAATGCATTCTGCACTTATCTGAAATAGCCAGACAGGAGCTACAACTCCACTCCCCTCAGTTCACGACTAGTAATTTTGACACTATTATATATATATATAGAGGATCTATGTCTGATATTTTTACAAATAAATACAGGATAAACCATATTGCATAGTGTGTGCTTGCTGTCTGAGTCACACTCCCAAAGTTTCACAGTCAGGGTAGGGAACTCAACTTAAGAACCTATGGGATGGAACACTGACAGTACACGGAATTTCCTCGGGAAACCGGTCAGTTGGGGTTGTAATTCCTCAGTGAACTCAGACAAACAACTCTTGCCATTCTTGCCAGCCATAATAAACCAATTCCACTGGACAATCTACCCAGCCAACCGAAAAGCAACCGGTGGCTGCAGCTGGGAGCGAGAGAGATCTGCCTGCAGAAATGACTGGTTTTTAAAGCAGGTCCCTTCATCCTCAGTAAGGAGCAGCACAGAGGCTCCACGTGCTGGAGGTTGAGGCCTTTGCAGATATTCCCCCTGCAGACAGAGCAATCCAAAATGCAGGCAGGTTTGCAGATAGTCAGAGTGCAAACAGCTCCTGAGAGCACCTGGGTTTTGGTTTCACAACTCCCCCCCAACCCTGAACAATGGCAATCCTCCAGCACAGCGTTGTGGCACTGCAAGGGAACTCGATCTGCCTCTGAAAAATCACATTTTCTAACAAAAGGAAAAAGAAAAATTATTAATTTTTGCTCATTTTGTTGTTGTTGTTGGTATGAAGGTATCACCGAATCCTTCCCACTTGCAAATCTGAGCAAAGAGCACTGAGCGGATTCAATGCTTGAGAGAGTTTTATGGCTTGGATCCTATGGCTCAAAAAAGGTTCAGTATCCACAGAGTAAGCAGAAATCGAGGATAAAAACATCCCTACTGTTGTGAAACACCAGAAGTAGACTTTGCACAGTTTGACTAAGGATAATGCAACGTGTGGCAGGCAAAAAGTGACAGGACTTGGATGCAGCTGGATCATCTCCACACACACACACACAGCAGACACACCCTAAACTAGTGTAAAGCTCTGCAGATTTTAACCCTTTCACCAGCTATGCTCATGGAAATGCTTTCTTTTAAGGCAGGAAGTATATATTTAAGGAAGGTAAAGTTTACCTTTATTTTATTCTTTGTACCTGGAAGTCGTTTGTACAGATTGTGTGACAGTTTTTAAAAACATAAATAGTGTCCTTAGAACATAAGTTTCCTAAATGAAGGTTGCTAAAGTTCTGACCCACTGTGGAAGACATTCACTGAAAAGGCCATTGAACACTTTTCTTGCACAATCAGCAAATTTATTGCCCCAGCATAGAAAAAAATGTGGAGGAATTTAGAAATGTAGAATGGCAGGGAACTCCCGTCAGCAAAGTTGTATTAATAATTATAATATTTAAAAAAAAAAAAAAATTTCCTCAAATTCTTACCCACTGGTTACAAAAATAGTTATTTCCTTCTACTATGTTTGTCTCTGTTTCCTGGGGGGACTTGCTCTAGATCTCTACTGACCTTGTGATGTGATGCACTGTCTCCTGATGGAGCTGTGGGTAAGCACTGGCTGTGCTGAGCTGCCTCCAGCCCAGGGCCAGCAGAGGGGACACAAAAAGTGACGTTTCCCAGTGAAATGTCTGCTGAGGACAGGGATGAAATAAGCAGGACGTGTGTGAGCCCGTGGCTTCCAGTTAAGCCTAGAACAACGTAGCAGCATTGCCTCTGATTAGATCCATTGGTCTCTGCAGGAACAGGGATAATTCAGCTGGGGAAGCAAGTGAGAACAGTCCTCTCCCACCCCACACTGCCGAGCTGGCCAGTGATTCACTTATTGATTTGTTGTTTCGTGAGGAGAAGAATCAGAACCGGAGCCTTGAAAATAAAAAACCAAACACTTTCTTCACCAATTATTCTGCGTCTGCAATTTTGGGATCCTTTCCATAATGAGCTGAATCAAAAAAATCTATTTGAAAAATATATTTTTTTTTTTTTGTATATATATATATAAAAAAAACTCATTATGTTTTGAGTGTGAGATACCAATTGATTTTTAGCTTTCATCTTTGATTCCACCCCATTGTAGGAAACCTCTTAAGGAAGCTTGCATGCTAATCACCCCTCAGCTGCAAGCACAGGCATTTCACCCTCTGCCTAGTGAAAGGGCTAACCCTCCTCGACACATTCACTACACCAGTGATTCTGGAGCAACATCCTGACCCTTAATACTGTCAGTTCCAAGCTGAGAAATCCTCGACAAGGCGAGCAGATGTCACTGGAATCATTAGATGACGTGCCTAGAAGTTCTGCGATACCATTTGCTAAAGTCTTGTTTTTGTTTTATGCACCATTGATTTGCCAGGAAAAAAAAAAAAAAAAAGAAAATGAAAAAAAAAAAATCTGTTGTCGTGTTGGTTTTTTTCCTTTTTTTTTTTTTTTTCCTTTGCTCTCCAAAAGTCTCTCTGTGCAACGACTGACTCTGTGATGCTGTCACTTTTGAAGCGGTGAGGCCGGGGGTCCCGGAGCTGTCATAGGTTCATGCGGAGGTGCTCCGGCCGTTTGGAGATCATGGGGAACGCCTGCTTTTTGTAGGGCCCAGAGTTGGGCTGCCGGATGGGAAGCGGCGCCGAGGCCTCTCCGCACACCGTCACGTCCATCTGCTCCGTCCCGCTCGTCTCCATCGGGTATTCCACGGCCGGCTGGCTGTTGGACACTCCGGCCGAGGCGCCTCTGGCCCAGAATTCCCCGGGGGAAAACTTGACAGGGCTTTAAAAAACAAGAAACAACACAGGTCAGAGCTGGAGGCGCGGCACTGAGGGGTGTTTGTTACTCAGCAGGCCTTGAGTAACATTTCTAATCCTTCCTTGCACTTCCAGAGGTTTGAGGAATTTCCATGGGGAGCTTCTACTAGTGTCTCTTGTAAAGTATATTTCTGTCAGCTGAATCAATGAAAGGCTTATCAGGAAGAAAAAAACCCACTAATTTTTGCTCAATCATACTCATCTTTTCTGGTTGGTTCTTTGTTAGTATCAAGATATTGCTGAATCCTTCCAGCTTGCACATCTGAGCAAAGAGCACTGACTGGACTGACACGACTCTTCCTGCACTAACATGATTCTTTAGCAACGCAAAGCTCTCCTGGGATGTTCTGAAACAGTTCTAGAGGGATGGTGAACCAAAGTCACCAGAGCGAGGCCGTATCAGCACTGGAAAGCAGCAAATTAGTACTTCCTGTGCTGCCAAACCCCATAGATTTGTCTTTAATAATGTGGTTTGTGGAACAGGATCGATCCTGTAACTCAAATGGAAGTGCTGGGCTGGGAAGCAAGGCTGCATTTTTAATTTCTACTTGTCCAAAGGTGTGTTACAAAACAAGAATAAGAAGGAAAAAGAAGGGATAACAGAAAGGTACCTGACTGGTGTCCTTGGGCTACCGATGAACCTGCGAGGGGAGCGGATTTTTGGTTCAAAAGAAAATTTCTCTTTTACGCTTTCAAGTACAGATGGAGCCACGTAGGTAAAACCCTGCAAGACAGCAAGGCAGGCAACAGTCACACTGGGCATCACTGCAGTTATCACATGAAAACCTCACCATGGTAAGAGGACTACAAAAGGAAGGGTGAAGGCAGACTCCTTGAAGCAAACAGAGGGACTTTAGGGAGCTCCCAAGCTGATGCTCCACCCCGGCTCTTTCTGCTCGTATCAGACTCCCACAGGCACACTCAATTTAATTAATTGTGCTCTATAGTCTGGACATTGTTCTCTCTGCATGACTGTGAAAGCAACTCCCTGGCCAGGGTTCAGAATGCAGCTCTGAATCAGAACGCTGACATTCCAGAAGGGAGGCACCATTTGCTGGCTGGGGCATAAAGGAAACATCAGCAATATCAAAGTGTCCTCAAAGCCCTTCAGCATCTCCAACCCGTCACAGAGTTTGTGTCCAGCGATGAGACTTTGATTCAAGTAGCAGTTGGGACTCAGGAGGATGAATTTAGCTGCAGTGCCCCCCTGTTCCCAGTCAAAACCTCCCTCTCCATCCGTTCCTCACTCACCAGAAAGACCTGGTTGGCACTTTCACTGAGAGTTGAGTCATCTGGGCTATCAACAGGTGTCTGACGTGTAAACTTTGAATCAAACTGGCTCACATCCTCTTCAGATTGCTTTGCAAAAACAAAATGATTAAGGGTTTATATTACAGATATCAACCAGTGCAGCCTCTGGATGGAGTTCATTCCATAGGTTTTTGGCAGAGCTCTGCTGGAGTAAAACCCTGGAGTGGTGTCGGAATCCTGTCGCTGCCAGTGGGAGGTCACTATGGGCACTGACACTGAGAAATAAAGGCAAGGGGGAGGGGCAAAAATTATGGATCAAAAAGGAACACAAATTAAAAAGATGCCTTTAAAAAAAAAAAAAAAAAAAGAAAAATCTCAGATTACAAACAGAAGCTTTTAGAATGACAATGCCAGTTTTCTTGCCAAGTTCAGCCCTCGTCACAACAACAACAGTTGCAACTCTCAGAATTTGGAACCTCTCCAGATAATTTAATCCCATTTTTGCAGATTACAGAAGTGTTTATACCGTGAGGGATGGAGGACAACTCTGGAATAAGTGACTGTTTCATTTGGCCACACAACAACAGTAACTCCAAGTTCCCTCCTCTCATTGTTTGTGGAAAGGCAATGGATTCATTTGTGTGGACCCTCATGCAACATTTGGAAAAACCACCTGGTTTGTACAAGTAACTTTCATAACATTGCTAATAACAGAAAAACCCCAAACCACCTTCAGTAATTCATTCAGAAACATCAGTCTTGAGGTCTTCCTGAATTTCATTCACAAGGGGGAAGGGGAAAAAGGTCTGCAGTCCCCATGCTGGACATCAGTGATGCCTGAGCCACCTTAAAGGGAGATTTTTAGTAGTTGAGAACTATGGGGGTGGCAAAACCCACTGCTGGTGTAGCTAATTGTACCCAGAGGGAAAATCAGACATCAAAATATGAGATGGGATAACATCACTGGTTTGAGGTAAGCTCTACCTGCTGACCAGAATGCACAAGGTGCACTGTAAATATTTATAAGCAAACCCAGAAATGCTTGAATAGGTGATTTCATTGACTTTTGCTTAGCAGCTCTTTCTCATTTTAGTTGAAACTAAGTACTGACTCACTGTAGAGGGTTCAGAAGCAGAGACTGAGAGTGAGCTGCACTTGCAAGTCTGTTTAACTCCAGGTGAGGAGCAGGAGGAATTCAAAGTGAAGCAGATCAGGGGGTAGGGCAGATCTGCCTCTTTGAATCTGTCACCCAAGTTGTACCCTAAGTCCCAGGAATCAGTGGCACTCCAGTCTGTAATCCCACATCAAGGCCTCTCCTAAAGGCACACAGGGAGTGTCTCCCAGCACTCCCAGTACATACCAATAAGGGTTTAAAAGGAGGTTCCACCTTTCGTGCCAGCAGCTCGTCCCAGTTGATGTGTCTGAAGAAGGGGTGAGCCTGCAGGGGTTACAACAGCACATCAGCACCTCCTCTGGGGCACAAACCACCCACATTTAACCACTGACAGGGGCTTCTCACACCCTTTCCCTGGTGGTTTTCCTTCCAAAATCACAGCTGGCTTCAGTGCAATATATTCTACATCACCAGAGTTGAGAATTGATACCACACCTCCAAGGGGGAACACTCCTGACCCTGCAATGTTTTCCTTGAAAGGGTTAGAAAAAGCCAGTTCACATGCAAAACACCTCAGCTTTTAAAGGCAGATACCTAAAAACCATGACAAAACACTGTATTAATGACAAGTTATCAGAACTGTGACATAAGGAGGGCTCTCTAATATGCTGTTAATGGCATCACAAAACCCAAAGTCAAGCTGGAAGCAACAGGGACTAATCCTCTGCCTTAGTTTTTAACTTTCCCCTTGGAATGGCTGCACTAATGCAAGGGCTGGCAGGGTTTTCACCAGGGCTGCACAATTAGCAGTGTACAACTGGTAGAAAAGATCTGCTGGAAGACAAGAGCTAAAGAACAGAAGTTCTCTTCCAAATCTCCAGTTATCCATAGGTAGACAGCTGCTCTTGTGCAGCTTTAAAGCTTTCAGATTTGGATCAGCTGTCACGTGTGGCAGCCTTTCTGCTCCTCACCCTTCAAGACAGACAGACAGACAGACAAGACTCTCCTGCCCTGAGGGACCCTCAGAGATGTTTTCTTCTCACTGAGGTAATTTAAGAGTTCTTGAGTGAAGTGCAAGTTACCTGAACTTCTCCAGCATCTCCAGGACCAGCTCCTAGACGTGAGGCAGCATTTCTTTTTAGCAGCTTCATGAGAAACAACATCCAAAAAAGCAGAATTAGTTGTGCTGTTATGACTAGACTAGTCCTGACATGAATCATCACTTGAATGAGCACCGTGCAGAATGAATAGAGGCTGATCAGAAAATCTGCATTTGTTAGAAAACGGCTGTATTTTCAAGGAAAATCACTTCCTGTACCACACAACACCCAAACTGACTGATTCAGTAATAAATCAAGCCTGGACTGAGCAGCCATAGTGGTATTTTTATTTCCTCCATAATGTACAGTAGTGACAGGCATTAAAATGGTACCTTTTTAAGCAGATCTCTGGCTTCTTGTGTGAGGTAGGGAGGCAAGTTGAGTTTACACTTGAGAATCTTGTCAATTGTTTTCTTTCTGTTCTCCCCAGTGAAAGGAGGCTGGAAAGCACCATGGGAAGGGGAGGAAAAACAGGACTTGTTCAGATCTCTTCTTTGTGCACACACAACTCACTTCAGTCATTTACAAAGCAGGAAAAAATTACTGCAAATAGGACTTGAAAAAAATCACTCTTTGGATAAAAGCAGCTCAAGACTGTAGTGAACACAACTTATTTCTTACTTGCAGCCTGCATTATATATGAATTATGTGTATTTACACATGCATCTGAGTGAGGACACAGGGAACTACAACAGCTACAAAGGGAAATACATGCAATTATAACTGTGCACCTACTGCTCCAGTCAGCATGTCATACATTAATGCCCCCAAACTCCACCAGTCCACAGCACGGTTATGCCCACTCCTCATCAGGATTTCAGGGGCCCTGTGAGCAGAAAAAATGAAAATGTGAATATGTTTTAACAAGCTTAATGCCAATTCTGACCCCTAGTTTTCAAGCAAACCCACACTGATCAAGGAAAGTTGCTGAACACATGAACCATCAGTTAAAAAAGGGCAAAATTCAGCCATTACCCCCAGGGCAGAGTAATACTTTTGTATTTCATCATGCAGCTCACATGTATTCAATTGTTCCACAGAATGTGTGTGTGACTGTTCCATCATGAATAGATTCTTTACATAATCCAAAGTCAGTCAGTTTTACATGACCTGAAAGGAAACACAGAAAATATCAGACTTGCCAGAACTCTGACACGTCTGTAAGTAACAACAGAAAGCAGAAAATTCAATGTGGGTCTGTAATAACTCTGAGCTACTTCCAGATATTTTCAATGGTCTGACAAAGCAATAAAGGCACAAAACAGAACGAGGTAATCATACAAAGATAAAAACTAAATGTTGCCACTTGAAGAGAAACAAGACAAACTACCAGAAATTACTCACAGGTAGACAACTGTAGTTAAACGTGGAGGTTTTAAAGCATCATCCAGCTAAGAAAGTAGGTTACTGAATTTTACTGCTTGCCTCAAAGTGCACAGAACAATCTTCAACAAACTACAAAGTGCCCTGAATAATTCAGTACAAAGACTCAGACTAAGTAAATCAGTTGTTTAAGAAAACACAGAAACAGTGGCTGGTACAGACTGCCAGAATAATCAGTGCCACACAGCCATGGAACTGCAATCAGGAGCTGGAACTGCTGTCAGGCAAAGTGTCAGCAGCACAGATGATGTGACATCCCCCCTTAAACTGCCTGTCCTAACACCCCCATGGAGCAAAACCTTGGCTCTGGCAATCCCTGCTCTAGGAAAACTCTCCTCAGAGTGAGGAGTGATGACCATTTGCTTTTTCAAACACCTGCCAAGCTGACTGACAGCTGCATTTCTACCTTGGTGGTTGAGCATGATGTTCTCTGGCTTCAGATCCCGGTAGATGATTCCTTTTTGATGCAAGTGCCCCAGGGCCATCGAGATTTCTGCCAAGTAAAAGCTGAAAGGAAACATGTGCCACAAAATTAGACACGTTCAGTCATGCAGAGCAGCTCAAGCACTGTTATGTACCCAGCAACAGGTCCTTGAGAGCAGCATTAGAAGTCTGGGAGAGGAGGAATGAGAAACAACGATGCCTTTGAGGTTGGTTTGCCTAAAAGTCACCCAGGCCCCAAGAACCACAAAATTACACATTAGCATTGGGTTTACCTGTTCAGGAGGTATCTTAGAATGAATCTATTTGGAGGAATCTGAATTTTTAACCATTTTTAGTGGTTCAAATATGTGTCTAAGCACACCTAGATGGCAAGGCTGAAAAGAAATCATGAAGCTAAGAGGTGAGTGGCAGCAGCCAGAGTCCCACAGGGACATCAGGGCTTTCCTAGGGCATTGTCCATGGGAAGAACAGCTGCATTCAGTGCAAAGCCTCATCAGTAAGGGACAATTTCAGCTTGTCTATCTGCAAAGCATCACTACTCCAAAGTATTTTCCTCCTGCACTAATAATTATCACTTCACACCTCTGAGTGTCACAACACAGCCACTGCAGTGACCTGGGCATTCTGGAACTGGCTGGGGAAATGGGGTGTGGATCCAGGACAAACAGAGCTGCATTCACAGCAAATTATTCACAGCCTTTTCTCCAGCACCCAAAGCTCCTCCTTGACCACATCCCTGTGGAAAACACCCTCAGTGGCCCCTCCTGTGTGGAAAGACTGGAGTTACAGCAGCACAAACTGGTGAGTGCAGCACAGACACCCTCCCCAAACCCCCTGAGCTGCTCCTTTCACCACTTTGAAATGACTGACTGCTTATATATAGTTTAAGCACTTGGAAAAAAAAAAACAACCTAACTATTAATTTACAAAAATAGCTTCACTTACCAAGCTGTGTCTTCCATAAATATCCCTTCTCTCTCTAACTGCATAAATAGTTCTCCTCCTGTCACGAGAAAAAAATAGATTATACTCAATTAAAGTATCATTTTCAGTCAGCCAAAAGTCTATTTTCTAGGAAAACTACAAGCAACAGGTATTTTTTCCCACTGTACAACACGTTCCACCAAAAAAACCCAAGTCACTATTCTGCTACTCTCAGAATTCCAGCAACCTAAAGAAATGCTGGCAAAAAAGGAGCATTTCTGTCCCTGTTTTTTTGTTGTTACAGCTTTGGGAAAACTGTTTCTCACCTGTGATTGTTTCCTTACCCCTGAAATAAAGGGAATCCTTTCTTCTCTCATGAAGAACCTGCATGAACTAAACCCCCAGGCACTCTTTGACTGCACCCAATCTTAGTGTAGCACCAAAAAAAGCTGAATTTCACTGAATTACAAAGTTTATCTATGTTGTTCTGGGTGTTTTTAATACTAAGCTGCTTCACATTTTAAGACACCAAGCCAATTGTGAACTGGCCTTTTACTCATGGGGTGAGAAACATCAGCAGGTGACAGAATTTCAAATACTGACCACTGAGATACTCAAGGATGAGGTAGAGTTTTCCACCAGTCTGAAAGGCATAAATTAAGTCTACAATGAAGGGATGTTTCACTTCCTCCAGGATATTCCTCTCTGCTTTCGTGTGAGCCGTGTCCTTGGCATTCCTTACAATCATTGCCTGCAAAAAGCAGGGACAGGTGAGCATAAGAACATGTTAAACAAGGAATATTTTATACAGACTTAATTCTGAGTTTATTAAAGCACCACTCGATGTATGAGTCAGCAACAGCAGAAAAAATAAAGTCACCACAGCATAAGCCTTTATGTCATAGAATTACACAGTAATTTAGGTTGGAAGGGACCTCCTGGCCTATTTAAATGAGCTGCTAAGAACTACCCAGACAGAAGAATTCCAAGTTTAACTGGAATTCCAACCATACCTGGTTACCAACTGTATATATACTAAAACCTAAAACTTATTTTTAGGTATAATAAATCATCAGGTA
>JAWWLV010000053.1:2721348-2731625 GCA_035041135.1 Platyrinchus mystaceus
ATGGAAGGACAGGCTGTTTTAAGACTGAGGTACCAGTGAAATGTGAACACCCAGGTTACCTTTTTAAGAACTTTCATGGCAAATATTTTCCCGGTGTTTGCTCCGGTCACTTTCCGTACTTGAAACACCTGAACAAGGACAGGAAGGCAATCAGGTGTTACAACTGCAGCAAGTTAGAAAGAAGAGTTCTGCCAAAGAGAGATGAGATGACCCACAAACTACGAGGCTGCCTGAAGGGGCAGAGCTGGTGAGGGGACCCAGAAGCAGTTTGGGACAATTCCTGCTGCCGGAGCTGGAGCCGCTCCGCCAGGTTCTCTGTCCCACCACAGCAAGCGTGGGGATCCCCTCAGGCAGAAGGAACTTTGGGAAGCCCAGAGCTTGGCAAAGGCAGCAGAGAACCCTTTGTTGCTGCAGGGAGGGAGCAGGAATTCCTCACCTTGCCGTAGCCGCCCTTGCCCAGCACGCGCAGCAACTCGAAGCACTCGGGCCGGATCTTCTCGGGGCCTCTGTTCACGCTGGTCTCTGAAATCTCAAACTTCTCACAATGCTCCATGCCCCTGCAGAGAACAAAACAGGGATATGAGCCTACCTGAGAGCCCTGAAGGATCACTGAAAGGAAGCAAGTGACTCTGGCACAAGCACAGCCCCTGCCTGAGCAAGGAATGACTCCCTGGAGAACCCTCAGCACCGGGAACATCATTCGGAAAAGAAAGATTATTTGCAAAGCTCCAAGTGTCAACTTGCACAGGGGAGATTACCTGCAAATTTGGGGATTGAGAGGATCAAGATTTCCTTCAAATCCCTTCACTTCAATGCACAGTGCTCTGCATTACAGCAGAGTTAAGTCTGGAAGATCAAAGCCTCAAACTGACTAAGACACTTCTTCGAGACCTCAAGGAAACAAGAGGCTCTGAGGGGTGATGAAGTGTCAGCTCACACTCAGCAGCCCCAACAGTCATGGGGAGGCTTCCAGAACACAAATACCTTGCAGAAAAAGCTGTAACATGCCACAGAAGTCTGATCCATAATTTAAAGATGCTTCTCAATTGTGGTCCAGCTCTGCCAAAGTTTAACAGGTTTGATCCTGCTCAAGGAAATGTGACTGCACTGCTGGAACTATTCCTGCTCCCCACTGAAATAATCTGGGATCTATAAATGAAGAAAGGCTGGAGGGATCTGTCTCCTGAACTCAGGGTTTCTCCAACAATCCTTGCTGGAGAAACAAGGAGCAAAAGACAAGCAGCAAGGTTTCACCAGGATTTTATTTTTTTATTATTATTATTTCAGGATACAATTCATAAATTTTAATGTGAGGCAATAGTGAAATGTCTAGAAATGACACAAATCTGAGCCAGAGTGAGAACATTTTCTAGCTGCCTTAATAATGGGACAAAATGAGAAGTTATGGGTATGATACAGGATATTTTCCAGCAGCAACTTACAGGTCATATTGGCCAACTCCTCCATGGTCCATGCTCTCACTTAACTGACCCTGGGGATGGGAGGGGTAGAAGGAAGATTAATTAGAAAAAATAAAAAAATCATTACAAATAAATGCACTGATGTGTCTTAGAGCTTCTTACATAAAAAGAAATATATGTGATTTTAACTTATGTAATTAAACAAGTCTAAAGGGTGGGAATAATAAATTCTCAGCAGAAGATAAAAAAATGCACAAAATTCTGTGCAAGGTTTGCAATATTTCCACCTGTCTCAGACAGAGGAACCACTGCCTTACCTGGCTGTGCTGTTATTCAGTCATTTAAATGTTACAGGCACAAATTCACAGCCCCAGGTGAATTTGAAAAGTATTAAGATACTGCATTTTTCTTTACAGTTGCTCTGACATGTGGATTTTAAAGTCCTGTTACAGCACTATGCAAATGAGAACAATAAGAAAGATTATGGGAATAGATGAGCTGGGACACACATGCACTAAAACCAAACAATACACAGAGGAGGTTTTATTATTCTACATTGACAATAATTCAATCCTAGCAGTGCTGAAAGAATTCAGCTTTCCTCTGATGTTAAACACCTCTCCTGACCAGTAATCACTCCAGAGATTAACGCATGTAAATATTACTAAGGGAAGTTCAGGCACTTCAGCATCAGAACCAGCCACCAGTGAGGAATGGGGGTTAATTTTGAAGAGATATTTCCTTCAGAGAATTTTCAACTTGATCCCTTCTGCAAGATAATACTTCCCTCTCACTGGGGCTCTGCATGGCAAAAGAAGTGCAAGGCAAGCAGACAGCTGGAATGAATGCAAATGGAATTCCATGGGCCAGCTTCTAGGGAGCTTAACCATACCCCACAATTTTTATTTTTAAAAGTATGGGCAAAAAAAAAAAATGACAACTGCACGTAGATGCAGGTGAACTGAGTGACCTGTGAAATTCAGAGAAACAGAAGGGAAAGAAAAACCACTGAGATCTGCAAAAAGCAGCCCAAGGAGAGCATTTCAAATATTATCTAAGTGAAAACACTAACCAAAGAAAACTAGAAACTTTCAGCAGGTTCCAGATCATTTAGATGTTAAAAGTTTACAGAGGCTGGTTCACTTTGGGTGGGCTAAAGGGGAACTGAACTCCTACAAGCACCACAGGCACTGAGGGAGTCCAAAAGCTCAGGTTTGTTTCCAGCTCCTGCCCTGCTGGCATTTATTAAAACGCAGCTTATTGACTTGTTTCACAACAAACCCACTGAGGCTGCCCTTGACCCCACTCCTGATGCCAACAACTGAATTTAAAAAAACTCAACAAACACAGAGAATAAACAGCCATCCTGTTCCCAGAGCAACCCCTCCAGTTACCCAACGGTTCTGGAAAAGTTTCTGTGTGCTGCTCTTGCTCCTGTGAACTTTGGGTTCCATTCCCGGTATTAGCTTGACCAAAATTCACTTTAGGTACCGTTCTGCTGTGTCAGGGTTTGTTCTCCTTCCCCACCACCTTCAGTTTATACTCCTCACAAACACAAAAATTAAGGCTGGGTGGTTTTTCACACCACAATAATTAGTGCAAACAACCACAGGGCTTTTGAGGAAACGCTGCATTTAACAACCCTTTAGATTTTCTAGGATGGCTGTGCCTGTTCCAACCCACAGCTGATGTGTCTGAGCTCCCCTAAGGCTTTGGGAGGTACCAGAGGTGAGACAACACAGTCCTGACCTCCCACCTCAATCGCTCCCAGTTTAATGATCTCAACTGCAACATCCTTCTGATCCTTGCAGGACACACACACAGAGACAACTTCCCCCGAAAACATCCTTCCCCTCCACACATTCCTGGTGTTCCCCTTCTTCCCTGCTCTGACATTCCCTGATTTCCAGCTGGTTTACTTCCAGTTCTCACTCTCCTTTATCTGTTTGCAAAAGGCACCTGAGAACCAGCTGAGGTTGCCAACATCCATTTGTTGCTGCTCCACAAAAACTTCTGTCACAGCAATGTTTTTAAATCCACAATAACCCATGAATGGTTTAATTGTTCCCTGGGACTGAATTATTGGAACAGGAGACAGAACAAACTCAACTTTCTTGCCTCCCCCTCAGAACCTGTTCCTGGCAGCATTAACTGTCTGATGCAATTACAGGGGGGTTTTAAGCCAAGTATTTTATTGATTACTGAGGTGACAAACAAGAGCTTCTCCCTGCAGGTCGAGGAGTTTTCAGCTGTCAAACAACGTCCTACAGTTTATATGGAGTGGGGGAACTGAATATCTGGTTGTGTCCTGAAGGGAAGAACCTGAGGGGAGTCTACAGGACAGGGAGAGGAACTTTTTACAAGAGCCTGGAGTGACAGGACGAGGGGGGAATGGCTTCCCACTGCCAGAGGGCAGGGTTAGGTGGGATACTGGGAACAAATCCTTCCCTGTGAGGGTGGAGAGGCCCTGGCACAGATTGCCCAGAGAAGCTGTGGCTGCCCCATCCCTGGAAGTGTCCAAGGCCAGGTTGGACAGGGCTCGGAGCAACCTGGGATAGTGGAAGGTGTCCCTGCCCATGGCAGGGGTGGAACTGAATGGCCTTTAAGGTCCCTTCCAACCCAAACCATTCCACGATCTCAAGGACTCCATGTATGCCATCAGTATTTAAACAGCAGAAAATGCGGCAGCAGTTTAAACAACACCAAACGTTTAATACATAAACAACAACTTTAAAAAGCAACAGCATCACCGGAAAAATATAAACAAGATACTGCAACAACCCTCCCCCAGAGCCGCGGCAGAGCCCGCACGAACATCCCGGACCGCGGAGTCCCGAGGGCTCAGCAGAGCAGGGCACACAAAACACCCTCCGGCCCGCCCGGCGCGGCGCTTCAAACCCGCGCCCTCAACTCCGCCGCTGCAGCCGCGGAGCGAGCCGCGCTCCTGCCCCGCCGCCAAGCCAGGCAACAACCGCCGCGGAGGGGAAGAGCTCCGGCGGGGCCGGATGGGGCTCTGAGGGAGGCTCGGGCTCTGAGGGAGGTTCGGGCTCTCCCCGGCCGCCTCAGCGCGGCCCCCGCGGCGCCTCCCGCGCCCTCCCTCCCCGAGGCCCCGCGGCCTCCGCGCCGCGCGCTCGGCCCTCTCACCCCCTCCTCCAGCTCCTCGTCCGAGCCCGCGTCCTCGGGCTGGTCCAGGGCGATGTCGAACACCCCCGCCAGGGCTCCGTCGCTGGCTCCGCCGGGTGCGCCGGCCCAGGGCCGCCTCATGGGCCGGGGCCCCGCAGCGCCGCCGCGGCCGCCATCACCGGCTGCGCGGCCGCAGCGCGCCTGCGCGCCCGCCCCGCCCCGCCCGGCCCGCGCAGTCCCCGGCGCGGCGCAAGCGCGGAGGGGAGCGGGGGAAAGCCGGGCCGGGCGGAGCGTGCGCGGTGAGCCCGAGGAAGCCGGAGGGGAGCGGAGCGGCGCCAGGACTTGCCAGGAGAGAGCGCTGCGCATGCGCCGCGCGGGCCCTTCGAAGGAGAGTCCGCGCGCACAGGGTGGGGAGCGGGATCGGGATGGAATCGGGATCGGGATCAGGACCGGCATCACGATCGGGACAGGGATGTGATCGGGATCAGGATCGGGACGGGGATGTGATCGGGATCAGGATGGGGACCAGGACCGGGATTAGGATCGGGACAGGGATGCGATCGGGATCAGGATCCGTTCTGGGATGGGATCAGGACGATCAGGATCGGTACCGGGATGGGCTCAGAATCGGTACCGGGATGAGCTCAGGACCGGGATCAGGATCGGGACAGGGATGCGATCGGGATCAGGATCTGTTCTGGGATGGGCTCAGGACGATCAGAATCGGTACCGGGATGGGCTCAGGATCGGGGTAGGATCGGGACAGGGCTGTGATCGGGATCAGGATCGGGACAGGGATGGGCTCAGGACGATCAGGATCGGTACCGGGATGGGCTCAGGATCGGGACAGGGCTGTGATCGGGATCAGGATCGGGACAGGGATGGGCTCAGGACCGGGGTAGGATCGGGACAGGGATGGGATCAGGACGATCAGGATCGGTACCGGGATGGGCTCAGGATCGGGGTAGGATCGGGACTGGGATGGGATCGGGACGAGGATCGTGACGCCGGCAGAGGGTCCGACAGGGCTCGGGGAGGCGCTCGGGGCGAACATGGCGGCGGCTCTGAGGGGGGAGCCCTGAGGGGGGAGCCCTGAGGGGGGAGCCCTGAGGAGGGGGAGCCCTGACGGGGGAGCCCTGAGGAGCCGCCCCGGCCCCTGAGGGGGCTCTGCGGGCACGGCCAGCACGGTGGGACGGTCGGTGTGGCACAGGTTGGACACGAGCCTTTCCTGAGGGGTAATTCACGTGTTTGTTTATTCCCGGTCTCGCAGCAACGCCCGGGCTGGCAGCGGCGCTGGAATCGCGCACCGCCATCCAAATTAGCACGAACCTGCCCGCAGAACGCGGCACAGGCACCGGCAGCCATCCAGGGAATGCTGGTACGGGAATGCTGCGGCACAGCTGGGGTGGGAATGAGGAGCTGCAGCCCGGAGTTTAAAAAAAAAAAAAAAAAAAAAATTGACCTTGTTTCTGTGCGTAGAAAAGCGAGAAAGCAGAGCTGCTGTAAAATGCTGAGTGGGGAAAAATGTCAAAACACGCCGGTAAAAAGCTTTGCTCTGTGTGCTGGAAGCAAGGGGAATGCTCCAGGGAATCCTTTTGTCACCTCAGCAGGTTCTGGCATCAGGCCTGGAGCAGAACAGGGCTGGAAATCAGCTACAATTTTGAACAGGCTCAACATTTCCAGGGGCATGTGGTGCTTTCTTATTGTGCTTTTACATCCCAATCATTTGTTTCTATCCTGCCCTACTGAGCAGATGTAGGAAAACAAACAATTTCCTTGCTGTGTGGCTGGTTCCAGCTCCCTCCAGGTGCAAAGCAGCAGTAAACAGCTTGATTCCCTGTAAAGTGCCATCCATGCTCTTCTGGCATCCAGGAGAAGGTGCTGTCAGGCAGCTTTTCCCCAGAAATAGCCAGTGATTGTGGTCTAACCATTCTCAAAAAATGGCAGAGCAGATCAGAAACGTGTCTTTTCCACAATTGCTAAAGACATGATTTCTTTTCCAGGCTTGAATAAGGATGTCAATAGTCACAGTCCAGCTTGGGCAGTGTGGCAACCAGATTGGGCACGAGGTGTTTCACTCCCTGTGCAGTGACATCCGAGGCACTCACGGGCTGTGCTCCAGGAAGGAAAACCAGTCCTACCAGGATGCCTGCAAGGAGAGGTTTTTCTGGGAGGAGGAATCTGGAGGTACAGCTTTAAAAGGGCTTTTTTTGGTTTGTTTTTTTTTTTCCCCCACACAGGGTCTGTTTTCAGGACACAGAAATAAAACAGGTCTTTTACCTTCAGTCTTGAAGGACTGTCACAACCCTCTGCCCTCACAGCACTGCTACAGACGTGGAAGCAGAATCAGTGCAGTGAAGGGTCTGAGAAGACAATGCCAGTTTCCCAGTAGCACAGCTGGAAACAAAACATAATCTTTCCTTCCAAATATCTGCATTTTTTACTGTAGATGGGTCACACCACAGAGTAGGACCCAGAGCACCCAAATTTGACATTATCAAACACATGAAGGGGTTTCTTTCCTGAAAGACCCGTGGTGTCTGGAGTTCAGATTTATCTTTGGCACAATATATGGGCATGGCCAAATCCTTTCTGTGCCTGTCCCATTAATGGCTTGGATAATGTGGGTGGGAGGAATACAGCCTGGGACATGGCATCCATCCAGATCCATCCTTTTTACATAAACCTGTTGGCACATTGTTCTTAATTCTGTTTTTTCATCCCCTCCAGTGCCTGTGGCCCGGGCTGTGCTGGTTGACATGGAGCCCAAAGTCATCAGCCAGACCTTATCCATGGCTGCCAGGTCTGGCTGCTGGAAATACAACAAGCAGTCCCACTTCTGCCAGAAGCAAGGCTCTGGGAACAACTGGGCCAACGGGTATGGAGAGCTGCTCCAGGCTTCCCAGGGGAGCTGGGGAGGCTGGGGGGCTGTTTGCACTCCCTAGAAGTGCAGCTGAGTAGGGAACAGGATTTACTTTTAAGTTAAAGTAGAAATACATAGATAGCAGTGAGATTTTTGAACTTGAAATTGGTGTTTGAATCATAGAATCCCAGAATGGTTTGGGTCGGAAGGAACTTGGAAGCTCATCCAGTTCCAACCCCAACACCTCCCAGTATCCCAGGTTGCTCCAACCTGGCCTTGGACACTTCCAGGGATGGGGCAGCCACAGCTTCTCTGGGCAACCTGTGCCAGGGCCTCCCTCATTTGCAGTGAAAACATGACATTGTAGAACCGAGGGAACGTATTTAAGAACAGGAAACAATAAGGACAGTTTACAAACAGCCGTTTTGCAAAATAAACATCACAGCTCAGGATTGTTTAGTGCAGATAGAATGGATGACACTGCAAGGTTGTAGAAATAATGATAGCAATAATAAAACCTGCTTAATGGATAGCTTCACCTTCCTGCTTTTCTGTTGCTCCACAGTTACTGTGTCCATGGGCCCAGGCACAGGGAATCAATCATGGATCTGGTGCAGAAAGAAGCAGAGAGATGTGACCGCCTGGGAGGATTTGTCACCATCATGAGCATGGCTGGGGGGACGGGCTCAGGCCTGGGGGCATTTGTGACCCAGTGCTTGAGAGATGCTTTTCCAGCCTCATTCATACTAAACCACGTTATCTGGCCCTATGGCACCGGTGAGGTGAGTGTCACACTGCCCTTTTTATATATAATTATAGAGAATTTATAAGTTCTGAGCTCCTGACCTCGTTCTGCACTTCCTAAACCTCAGCTGAGGAAACAGCAGCAGCCAGAGGTTTATGAACTAGAAAGGGGTTAAGTTTGACTCTCATTTGTGTGGGGTTTTTTGTTTGTCCCCAGGTCATTGTTCAAAACTACAACAGTGTTTTGACCCTGTCACGTCTGTACCGCTCCGCTGACGCCCTCCTCGTCCACGAGAACGACGCCGTCCACAAGATCTGCTCTCAGCTGATGAACATCAAACACATCTCCTTCAGGGATGTCAACCAGGTCATTGCACATCAGCTGGGGAGCGTGTTCCAGCCCACCCACGGCCCTGAGGGGGGCCCAGACTACAGCAGGAACCCACTAGGTACCAAACCTTGTCGTTCACACACCTCTCTCTAGGCGGGTCAGGTGGGAATTTAACCTCTTCAGTCCCCTTACTCAAGTATTTGGGTACATCCCAAGCTTTGAGGCAGGAAAAGTGAAGGAAAAGACAAATTTAGAAGTCCAATCCACTCCCAGTGTTGTAGCAGAGTCCAAAAATAATTCCCCCAGCTTCTGCTTTCATTCTTCACCAGAAGAACCCTATTTCTCCTTTTTCAAGTGGTTACAGACACCCTTGTACCTATTTACACTGCAGAAAAAACTTGTGTGAACTGAAACAAACTGAGAGTTTTGTGTTTTGCTCAGGCAGAAAACAGGTGAGCAGACAACTTGGGAGCAACAGGCTGGGCTTTATACCCTCAAGGAATTAGAGAAAGTTACCCATAGTGCTTGTAAAATTAAGCTTTCACACCTGACTGTCAATCTCTGTAGCAGTGCACAGAGTGCTGGAGGTTCTGAGAAGTGAGACAAGTCTAAATTGTAAAATCAGAGCTATTAACATGCCTGTATAGAACTCAGTAACACACAGCAAGTTTGCATTGCTTTGTCTGGAACATTCCTCCCTCTCTCCTCCTGTTTCAGCCACTCTGTGCAGGTATTTTTGGCCAAACATGAGCAGCTGTCGATTCCTTCTTCCAGGAGACTTGGTGGAGACGTTGGTCCCACATCCTGAATTCAAGATGTTGGGGCTCCGGAACATCCCTCAGATTCCTGAGAACTCCCTCCCCTACAGCACCTTCAGCTGGCCTGGGCTCATCAAACATCTGAGGCAGATGCTCATTGCTAATGCCCAGATGGAGGAAGGTACAGAGCATCCCCTCCCCTCTCCTCACTCTTGCAGCAGTTATTTCTCCAGGTGAGGTAAAGCTGATTGCTTGGTGCAGCTCACTGCAGTCAGCTCAGAGCCCTCAGCAGGAATTTGCCTCCAGCTGCTCCTTTAACCATTCCCTCAGCTTGCTCCTGCTTGTGCTTCCAGACATCTCACTTAATTACAACCACTGAAAACACACAGACCAAACCAACAGTTTGTGGCTGTGCACTTAATTTACATCATTCATTTGGAGCGTTCTTTGGGTTTTCTTTTTACACCTTCTGCTCAAAAAAGTCCTGCTCAGCTCTCCCCTTTCATTTACCTGGGGAATTCAGTTGTAGCTTCCAGGTATGCAGGGAATGGGCTGGCAATTGCTAAGTATAGAAACAGGTATCAATTCCTCTGGTAGACAAGTGACTACCAGGAAAACACTGCTGGATCAGCACTGCTTTTCCCTGGGAGTTGGGTAATTGCTGCTTAATTAATGTGCAGCAGCCACAAGCTCCAGTATGGTCTCAGTTTGGGGCACAGTGATAGTTCCCATCTGCCTCTTCAGCTGGTCCAAATCCACATTTCACAAGACATTAACTGTCTTTTCTGTCTTTTCCTGCCAAAATCTCACAGGAATTGACTGGCAGGTACGACCACCTCCTCCAGGCTCCTCCAGCCATTCCACAAAGAAACCACTGCACTTCAACACTTCCATTGCCAACCTGGTTATCCTGAGAGGAAAAGATGTGCACAGTGTGGACTTGGGTGAGGAGAAAAAGCCTAAACCTCAGGGGTTCTTGTTTCACATCTCTCTGGTTTCTTTCCACCATATCTGATTGAAGGAAAAAAACCCCAAGG
>JAWWLV010000053.1:2731725-2749097 GCA_035041135.1 Platyrinchus mystaceus
GAGTGTCTCTAGATAATCTAAGGAACCTGTTTAAAAGTTCTGTTTTCTACAGGCTGATCTCTACAGAGTTTTCCCAAGGCCTGAACTGATTGACAAGCTTTTATTAGGTCACACAGGACCACTGGGATCAAGATGCAGGGGTTTGCAGCTTTCCATTTACCAAAGAGGGCTGTCTTATCTCTGCTCCAGGAAGTTTCCAAGATCCCTCCTTATACACATCATGGCTAAACCCTCAGGATGCTCTGAATGTCTGGAGAACACCGAGGGCATTTAACAAGTATGAAAAGTCTGCCTCTCTGGTCAGCAACAGCCAGTTCCTGCTGAAACCTCTGGACAGTGTTGTGGGAAAAGCTTGGAATATGTTTGCTTCCAAGTAAGTGAAAAGAGTCATGCTGAGGCTTCACTAACCACTGCCAGTATCTTCAGTGGGAGAGAAATCACTGTAAGCAAGTGAGGCCACATATTGCAGTGCTCTCACTCTATTTTCCCAGTCCCCAAACTCCCCAGATTTAGTGCATTCCAATTTGGCCATCCTAAAAATAACACAGAGGAGCTCTTTTACTGATGGTTTAGTTTCCAGCTTGTGTACAGACCTGCTGCCCAGGCCTGCAAAAAGCTTCCTGGCTCAGCAAGCAGCACTGAGGGGATTGCTGTGTTTAATCACTTCCCCTTCCATTTCCCACTTTTAGCCCAGTTTTTTTAGCTGCAGTTCTGTTTCCTCAACCAATACACAGATACAAAAACTATTAGAAACAAGTCAGGACTTACTGATCAGTAGGAATTACAAAATGAGTTTAAGAGAGCACAGTAAAAAACTCAACCAGCACAGTTATTGGGTGGAAACCAATCTTGATTTGGGGTTTTCACAGTAAATATCCAATCTGTGTCAGATTCTCCCCTGATTTCCAATGTCTGACCCATCCTTCCCCACACAGAGCTTACATTCACCAGTACACCAAATTTGGAATTGAAGAGGAAGATTTCCTGGACAGCTTCACAACCCTGGAACAAGTTATCTCCAGTTACAGCACCCTTTGATTTTATTTCTTTTAAATGGTCAGAAATAGAGCTTTTCTGGAAGAAGCCAGCACTGGAAAACCTTCCCTCAGCTTCCTCAAGTATGGGCTGGAGCTGGTTTTCAGTCTTGAAAGCAGTGTGTGTGTGTGTGTTAGAACAGCAAGAACTGAACCTGAGCTGAATATATTCATATGGGCAGGTATTATTCTTATTTAATATATCTAATAAATACCTATTTTTCAATACATTTGCTATGTGCTGTAGCTACATCTTTGAACATAATTTTTGGCACTTTGATATAAGCTGTCATGGATTTTCATTATAACACTTTGCCCAAAGAATGCCTCAATGCTGATAAAAAAAGCAGTGCCAGGATTATTAATCCAAGCTCCATTTGGGTGTCATTGAAGATACAACACTCTGGTCCCTGGGCCTTTAAAGCAAAATCAGATTAAATTTGATTTTAAGGACCTTAACTCTGACCAAACAGCAAAAGTTTTAAGAGAAATACAAAACAACTGCTCTTCTTCCTCTCTGTTAGAAGTTAATTAATTTGTTACTTATTTAAACATATTTGGGAGGGGAATGGCTGCTAGATTTCAAATAGAATAGGACATAGCAATACCAAATTGAATATATTTTTAAATTCCAAAAGGCAATTTAAAGAATTGTCTGGGTTTTGCACAGGTTTTGCCACGACCACAAGGTGGTGCCCTGGAAGCTGCAGCTGCCTGGAAGGAGGAAGGGATTGAATCCCTTGGGAAGGCACACACTGAATGCTCATCAAATAAAAGAGTCCAGAGTTAAGGATTATGTTGTAACACCAACTTATCCTCCCATAGAAATAATCCCACAGGCCAAAAAATAGAGTTTGAAAACCAAAAAATCAAATCTCAAGGACTTTCCCCCTTGCCAAATTCCACATTTCAGGGTGTCCCTTTAGGCACTTTTTAGTGCCCTTTTTAGGCTAAAAACCCCTTTTAGGTTTTTAGTGTCATTTCATGCCAAGCTTTGGAGTTTTAACTAAAAGGTGGCAGCTCAGAGCTGGGCACTGCTCTGGTCCAAAGGGATTTTTTTGGGGTGTTTTTGCCACTTTCACCCATTGTCTGATTTGGGTATTTTCACAGAAGAAACTGGAGGAGAGATTGCACAGGTTGAGCTAAACAGGCACCTCAAGGAACTGAGAGTCAGGAGAGGAGACACAGCCACACAGACACCCCTCCTGGTGCTTCCAGCAGATCCCAGATGGATCAGGAACAGGGAACTCTGGAAAAACAGCCAAGCCCCAGCAATGCCCACAGTCCCTCCTGCCCCACAGAACAGGTAAATGAGCTGTTTAAATACTAAGGGCAGATAAGTCCTCTGAGAAACAAGGAAGGGAGCAAAGGGTTATTGATTGAGCAGCACAATAACCCACTTTATTGCACAAATAACCTGTTATCTCCATGTATTGATAGTTCTGAGCATGAAGCAAAGGCAGCAGGTGCTCAGTGCAACTCTGGCTGACACAGACCCACATTTATCAGTTATGGCTCAGGGTATTTCCAGGTAATGCAGCAGGTTATTTGAGGTTTGGGTTTGTTTTTTTTTTTTTGTTTAAGTTTGATGGCAGAATTTATGCCAGGAAACACAACACAGGGCTGAGATGCACAAACCCCAAGGCAGAAATGAAGATTTCCTTATTTAACAGAGGAAAACAGAGAGAGGAAAAGTCCTGCAGCTCCCAGACACAGCCAGGCCAGCAGGGTCGTTAATGCCCATCAAGGGTTCCTCTGTAAGGACTTGTTCACAGTCAGGATTCAGGGAAAACACTCCTCATTCCATGTGAAAACAACATTTTTTTTAAAGCAGCAACAGAGGATCACAACCAGCAGCCAAAGTTTGACAACACAGGTTCCTCAAAACTATTTTAAATTAAAAAAAGAGCTGACAACAGGAGTTGCATTAACTGTTATAATCCTGTGCATTGCTCTGCAAGAGGCTGACAGGAGCTGTTTTAGGCATTTCTAGGCTGCTTCCTGTGAGTGTTTTCCACTGCTGACCTCAATCCTGAAATTCTCTCAGCCTTTCCCAAACCCAGCCTTCAGTTTTTGATCTATGACAGGATTCCTCTGGTTTTTTTTCCCCAGGATGTGCAGAGGGTCAAAGTGGCAGGAAGTGAATAGCTGGTGTCAAATATTCATATTTTACACTTACATTAGAAGGGGGAGCAGTGCTTCTCTATTTTATTGATAAAATTAATCATGTGGATAGTCAGAGCCTGGAAGAGGGTTTTTATTCCATCAGCAATTAAAGGTAATGAGGTGGATCAAAGGTCAGCACAAGCCAATGGCTCAGTGACAGGAACAACAGAATCAGTGGCCTTGACCTTGGTGGTTTTAGGCAAAGTCCCCACAGGATGTCCATAAACCTGGAACAATGCACCAAACTCACCATTGTTGTTGGGAGGGACAGGTGCAGCTCACTGGGAAGCTGATCCAAGGACTCCCAACTACACCAGGCATTTCATCAACAGGAGAACCTTTATTTGGCCACAAAAAAGCCACCCCAAAAAATCAAACTCGCCAAAAAACAAAACCCTTCAATGACTTAAAATACTCTAAACACAATAAGTGGCAAGTGACAGTAGTTAATGTATTTATAGATACAATTTATTTGGATATAAGCAGATAGTGGGGCTTTTAAGGTCAGACTCACTGCCAGTACAGGAAGGAGAGAACTGGGGGGAGATATATAAGGGGAAAAAAAAAAATCTGTGGTTCCCACACCAACCAGGAATTTATCAATATGAAAGCAGGAAGTTATATTCAAATTAGCAGCTGATACACTACTGAGGAAAATTAAGGTACAAAAGGATGAATAATTCACTTCCTTCTGCATTTGCTAAGAAATTTAGTCTGGATAAATATTATGAAGTGAGAGACTAAACATCCAAAAGGAAACACTCTCAGATGAAGAAATGTGAGTTTTGCTGGCCACCTCTTTAAGACCCTGCACAGGAGTCATCAGGGAAGTGATTCATGGATCCGATTTAGCACAAAAAGCTTCCAAAAGGAACTGAGCTGCTGCCTTTCCTGCACTGCTTCCAAGGGCAGCCCAGACACAGCTTCACCTCGGCAGCAAATTCCAGCTTCCTGCTCCTGCCTCTGCTTCCTCCCCCAGCTCTGCCCACGCTGTGCGGATCCCACCCCTCCAGACACTTCCCCTGTGCCGTGAATCGGCACAACCTGTTCATCAACCTGCCCCAATCGCCCTTTCCCGGCAGCTCCAAACCTCCAAACCGCGGCTTTCCAAACAAATCCCCCTGCCAGCCCCAGGGCAGCACCTTGGACGAGGTGAAAATGGCCTCAGAGAGGAGATCAGTGAACCTCTCCTGCTCCTCAGGCAGTTTTTAAAATCAGTGTGTCCCACCGTAAAGATCGTGGAAAGAAATCTAAACCTTAAAGCCTGAGAGGTTCCAAACTGTGACTTCCACTCATCTGGGTGAATTAGGTGCTAGAAACCTTCTCTTTAAAAAAAAATTCAAAGTACACACAGTTACACCATACAAGAGAAAAATCACCAAAATGAAGGTGCCAAAATCCCTGTTTTAAATGTAAGAGTAGTAGAACTGTTAAAGGCAGAAATTGGGCAACCAACAAATAAATATCCAATCAACTAGTTTCTCCCAAGAGAAAAGCTTCCATTCCTTCCCTACCAGCCCCTAACTCAGAGTTTCACCTTATTTTCCTCTACAAAGACTTAATCAGGCTTCTCCCCAGACCCAGAGTATTCTCATATAAAAACAGATCCAAACCTGGTGTGTGTTGGGAAAGGAGAGCTGGTTCTTGGGGTCATCCAGCTGAACAAAACTTCAGTCAGCAGGCCTGGACTTGTCCAAAAATCACTGTACCGAGGGCAGAGAGATCTCCAGGAAGGACCAGGGGAGGAGACATCAGGGACAGTTTTAGCCAAGGGCTCTCAGGCTCTTCCAAACAACACTTAACCCCTTTCCTTATTCCTGATCTGTCACAGCTGGAATCTGCTGCCAAAGGACAGGGATTATTTCACTCCTCTCCCCAGCACTTTCCTCTCCTCCTGGGCAGCCACAGGGTTTCAGTTCATGCTCAGTGGGTTTGCCACATGGTGACTGTGCACAGGCACAAGTGATTAAAACAGCTCTGGGGAGAAATTAAGGGAGGCAACAGCACTAAACCCACCAGTTGCATCAGCACAGAGCCAGCAGAAATCCTGCTTTGAACATCTCTTTGGCCTCCATTAGCCTGAGCTCCACTAAACACCAGCTTCAGGCATCCCCAAAGTGTCTCCCTGGCTGCTCCCCCACCCAGGCCCTTGCACAACACCCAGGGGTGCAGGTGAGTGGGTGTCACAAGAGCTCAGCTGAGGGCAGACCTGCACGTGCAGGAATCTGAGAGATGGAATCTGCTGCTCCCCAGAAACAGCTGCAGCAGGAGGCACCGAGAGCAGGGTGGTTTCTAAGCAGGCCTGAGAGGTTTTGTGAAAATGGCAGCATTTGTACAGTGTTGTAAATCTAAGTGTGTGTTTTCTCTGCAGGTCCGGTTTCTTTTGGAGACAGAAAATGCTGAGCACACAAACCTGCTTGTTCAGTCCATGGGCAGTGTCAGGAAAGCCACAGTCCCTCAAAATTCCATTTCTACATTGAAGTGTGAGCTTTGAACAAGGTATTTGTGTGCTTTAATCAGCAGCAGCTTCTACAAGAGAACCGCCAGATTATTTCCTGAGAGTGGAAGCAGAACAGAGGTACCACGAGGTCACTTCATGGGGACAGAACCACCTTTGGGAAATGCATGGGATTACTGGGAATGTCTTACAGGTGGGGCCAGTCAGAGCTGACACCTTCCCATGGAAAGCTTTGGACCTGGGAAATGCCACAGATCAGCTGATCCCCAAGTAATGGAGGAGGTGACACCCTACAGTAGATTGATGGGTGGTCAGAGCCTCGTGTCACACCAGGCTCACACTGAACCCGCTGGATTGTGCCTTAAATCCCATGTGTGAAGCACAGAGCCCTTCCCTGTCCCTCAGGGCCAGCGCTGCCCTCCCCAGAGTCACCACAGGGCCAGCACTGCCCTCCCCAGAGTCACCACAGAGCCAGCACAGCCCTCCCCAGTCACCACCTCCCCTTCCCCGGGGCCGGGTGTGGCCGCAGGGCCGATAGCAGCGGGAACAATGCCCCGAGTACCAGCTCCCATCTGCCCTTGGGCAGGAAACAGCAGCCAGCTTCCTCATTGCCAGCTGCCAGGGCAGCTCAGGCTCCTTGGAAAACCAGAGGGACAATGGACTGGGAGGAATTCCCCTGAGCCACATCTGAGCAGCTCAATGAGCTCCAGAGAAAAGGTGCCCTTAGGTTTTGTGCTCATGGAGCCAGTGCTCTTTGAATCATTCCATGGATAATAATAATAACAACCCACTCAGCACGATAAAGGGCAGTGCTAAAGCAAACTAACCCCAAGCTTGGCCCTTCCACAGGTCACTTTGCACCTTTGTTTTACACCAGTAGCAGTGGATGAGCTGAATAACCTCAACATCCCCTTCCTTTTAAATCCAGCACAGGGCAACAGTGAGATTTTTTTTTTTGACCAAAATACCCATTTTTCTGAATTCCTGACACACTGCTGGGCTCTTGCTGTTTGCTTGTACCTGGGAGGTGACAGAACACCAGTAAGGTTCTGCCTTTGAGCTCCTTTCTCTCCTGCCAAGTGACCCAGGCTGTTCCAGCCTCTCCCTTCCCACCACTGCCAGAGCATTGTTTGGCTGCCTCTCCTGAGAGCAGAGTGGATGCATCAGTAAGCAAGTGAAATGGATAAAGAAAGAAATGCCAGCATTTCGTGCCCTCAATTAGGCACCTGAATTAGGGAAGTCACAGCAGGCTCAAAGTGCTTCTTACTGTAATCCTTCTAAAAATGAGTTTGCCAGAGCACAGGCAAATATTTACCCTGGGTCTCTGAAGGCATCACAGGGTGTTCCATGGGAAGGCAGTTGCTTCACTCCCTGTTTCCTGAGGTTACAGTGCTCCAGCGCTGATTCCTCACCTGCCCAGCCCTCCCAGCTCCCCCCAGTGCCCACAAAACCCCTCCAAATTTACAAGAAAAACCCACCGAATTTTAAATCTCAGAAGTGCCTTTTCAATTGCCTTATCTGTAATCACATTCAGCCTTTTAACTGCTGATTACAAAGTATGTTTTAACCCCGTGCTTCAAAGAACACCCATGACTTTTACCTCCCAGGAACACCCCCAGCCCCCACTTATCTTTACACCTGCAGTCAATTTGGTTCACTGATATTTATATTTGTGCTTGATAATCAGGGAAACATCCCCAGTGTTTGTGCCTGCAGTGCCACTGTGACAAATCAAGTCCTGAAACCCAAAGGCACAGCAGGGAAGGACTCTGGAGCAGCATTAAACCCCTGTCAAGTGTTGATGACAAGTGTCTTTTAGCAGGAACAGGGAGCTGGGGGAGTTCAGAGGGAGCTGCTTGAGCAGGAACACAGCAGGACACTGGGATGGAGGGAAGGAGCTACAGAGACAGGAGCAGGAGTTTTCCTGACTGTTTTCCAGCGTGGAACAGGAGGATTTGACCTGCCCCAGGCTCTTGGCTGGGCTGGCACAGCCACTGTGACCTGAGCTGTGCTGACACCAGCAATCCTCACTGCTGGGGCAGAGCAGCTCTGCCACCTCCCACCACCCCCAGGGAACACCCAGGGCAGGAACAACCCACAGGGCAGGCAGGAAAAGCAAGGAAAATAAAGAGGAGGAGGAGTTTCAGCCCTGCCTGCCCTCAGCTCTGATGTGCTGCTTCCCATTCTCCTCTCATGAAAGCAAGAGATTCAGCCACGTCCCACAGAGGAGGAGACCAAACCAAAAAATCTCTATCACACCAAAGTCATCTTTGAGGTTTAACCAACTATCAGTGGCTGTTACTTCCTACTGGGTGATTTTCAGTAACTCCCAGGAAAAAAAGCAAGATGCTTTAGTAAGTGCCTAAACTGAGAGACAGCAGCTAAAAATAGTGACCTGTGCCCAGATTGTCTCTCTTGACTAAAGATAGGGACAGCAAAAGGGAGCTGTGGATTTAGGGAGCAGAATCCATGTTTTCAGGTGAAATGCTGGAGGCTCCAGGTCTCTGAAGCCACAAAATGCAGCTGCAAATGGATCCTCTCCATTCCAGACCACAAATGTCACAAGTGCTACCAACCCAGTTCAATACACAGAGTGGAAACAATCCAGCTGAAATAAACACTGGGAAACGTTATTTCTTTGTTTATTTAAGCAAACATAAAACTATCCATTGAAAATCTCATTAGGATTACTTTCATTTCTATGTTTGGTTTTTTTTTTTTACCTTTTACCAAGTCTTATCATCTCCCAGGTAGGAGCAGGTGGAACCAGCAGTTCCTTCTTTAAATAGTGTTAGAAAGCTTCAAGGTACCAGCAGAGCTTATTGGAATGGACACATGGAACACAAGCTGAGGAACAATAGACATAGATATTTCACACTATATGTCTGTAAACATATTGAACTAAAAGTGGGAGAAAGCTCCATTTTTCCAGGGGTTTTCCAGCAGGCAAGAGGCAGAATTTTAAGGAGACCTCTAAAGGAGCAGTTTGTTGGCTCAGGCTCTGAGAAGAGGGTTTTCTTCTCTGTTAGTTGACACCACCAGAACTGAGAGAGGTGAATAAATACCTGTGTCCCTCAGGTGAACTGAGGACAAAAAAGCTGCCACCAGAACTGGGGAGAGCAGCCAAGGGCTGTCACTGCTCCAGGGTCCTGAGGGAACAGAACACACAGCTCTGTGCTGGGATCTCCTACAAGTGCAGCCCTGAAGCTTCCACAGATTGAGAAAAGTGAGGTACCAAGCACAGCTGTGATTTTTGGAATGTGGGCTGTGTCAGAAGACCTTTGTGACTTTATCTTCAAAGACCTTATTTAGGCCAAAAAGTGAAAAGCTTTAAGAAAAAAAAAAGTGGAAAATTTAAGCAAGGGATGTTCACCTTTAAAAACCTCCAGGAGCACATGAATGGCCTTTGTGCTTTTGACTGCCTCACACCACAGTCTTGGGTGTTTCAATTCACTCTGCTCAGAGCTGCCAGAGCAGCCCATCTGCACAGCCTCCCCCTCAGAGGCTTCAGAGAGAACCTCCAGCACGGTACAAACCTCACACACAGCTGGGATGACACTCGGAAGGATGTTTGCGATGCAGAACCCGGTGACTCCTCGGAGCTAAAGCAAACACAGGGCCGTGCTGATGCTCAATGGAACAGCTGGAGATGGATGAGGGAACGGTCAGATGAGAGATACCAAAATGTCAGACAGCCTACCGACTGTTGTTGCCATGAGATCCAACAGTCAACATCAGTCTGATAAGCTATCCGACAGGATGGTGGGGATGGAGCGCGCTGGAACGCCACGGCACAGCACCCGACACACACCGGCTCAGCCCCCTCCAAACCTGCCCCAAGCTCAGCCAGGCAGGGCCTGGCCTGCTCTGTGCACCTCCTGCAACGCTCCCTGAGAGCAAACTCAGCACTACTTACCCCCAGGACAGGGATCAAGGCAAGAGGTCACAAATATTTACAGGTGGAAGTACCACAGAGGGAAAAGAGCCGTTTTAATGTTAGTCCCGTTCCTGGACATTAGAACTGACACACACACACTGGTTCAGAACAAGGTTGGGAAAATATCTGACTTTAAAAGCTTAATGTTCTCTTAAGAGTTCTGTTCTGGACATCAAATCTGCTTTCAGCTGGAATATTAAATCTTCCCTCTCTCCTCTCCCCCACTGCCCACAGTTCTGGGATCAGGGGCAAACACCTGAGCAGAATAAATACTGTTCACTGCTCAACCTGCCTGTTTTAACTGTGCTTCAAAAGCAAGGCATGTCCTTCCTGCTGCCTTTGCTGAGTAAGAAGTTCTTAAGAAAAAAGAAGAAAAAAAAAAAGAACAACAAGGAAAAAAAGACCAAAGGGTGTCAGCACCATCAGGAAGGGGGAGGGAACATGCAGCTCATGGCATTAAGGCCTCAGAAGGAAACTGAGCATCCAAAAGTGGAGAGGGAAAGAAACAGCTTAAAAAGACTGACACAAGAAAATCTGGAATGATCAAAGATGACTTTATAAAGTTTTATCTTAACTTCATTCTAAATATACAGAATAAAAAATGTCGGCTTCGGCGTTTGACAGCAATCACCTCTGGTAACATCACTGGGACAGGGTGGCTTTTCCAACGTGCAGTGGGTGGGACACTGGGAATTCAGACGGCACAGCCTTTACCAGCAGGGACATGCAACAGTTTGTATCCAATCTGTACTCAGTTATTTACACTGGGATGGGCTGGAAAGTCATGGAAAAAGCAAAAGAGCCACCCTTGGAAATGAGAAGTCGCCCTCAGGTCAGTGTGAGTTAACCCAGGAAATGGAAAGCATTAAATCATCCATTTTGGAAGTAATTTGGATGGACAACATTTGTGTTAAACCCCATTGAACATCCCCTTGTCCATCCTGTACAACACACCCCAGACTCGTGAAGCATTTACACCTTACCTTAACATTTATAAGCTTGTCAATGAAACCTTTGCTCTAATATCCAAATTACTTTCCAAAAAAAAAAAAAAATTCAAATAAAACCTTTGTTCTAGTTGAAAATTGATGTGAAAAAGTTTTCCCCCGTTTTGAATAATGCTGATTTTTAACCATATGAAAAGCTGTGTGTCATTTCTGGGTCTGCCAGGACCCTCTGAGGGGTTTGTTTGTTCCAGCTCATTTGGTTTTCTCCTCAGAGTACATCTTCTGCTGCAGCCTCTTGGCGTAGCTCTGGGCCATGGAGTTGATAATAGACAAGATAAAATAACAAACCATGACAATCACCAGTTTCTCAAACATCCAGGAGAGCCAGTTTTCCCCCTGGAGAGACAAAACAGAAGGAGGAGGAAGATGGAGATCAGCAGACAGTGGAGAATTCTCCACTCTCTGGGGGAGAGGGGAAAGCCCGACCATTTATCTGGTCATTTATCAAATCCAAAGCAGGAACCCAGTGCAGGCTGACAGGATTCCTGCAGCTCCCTCTGCAAAGCTGCCTCTGGTCCCTGGAAAGACAATGCAGGAGGCTCTGCCAGATCCACTGCCGGGCACATGACGAATCCCTGCTCCTTCCCAGGGTGCTCCCCAAGTGATTTATTATTCCCAGTATTGTTTGGGATTCACTAACAATTCTTAGAGTTCAGATTTAGCAGCCCCCGACTGCCGTTCCCTGTCACGATCCTTGCACAGAAAACAATCAGCTCATGGGTTAAAACAACGTGGGGTTTTTCCCCCCCTAAACTGCATATTCCGTGTTATCTTCCCATTAGGATCCCACTGGAAGCTGCGGTGGCCTCGCCGTGCCTCTCGCAGCGATTTTGCCGGCAGCTCCTCAGTGGAAGGTGCTGTCAAAGGAGGGCAGCAGAGCCCTGCAAGGATCCCATCCAGCCCATCCAGCCCGGCACCCCCGGGGCTCTTTTGTGGTAAGAAACGGCCAGAGGAACATTTGTAACAGCCGCAAATATTGCACGTGAAATCCGAGTTAGAGTCACGGATTTCATCTCTAATGCCTCGGTATCCTCAAGAATTCCATGTCCAATCGCTCTGTCCCGTTGCAAATTCAGGGTAAGGGGTTTTTTTTTTATTATTATTATTATTTTTAATATATTTTTTTTTGTATGAAAGGAATTTTCTGCCCCTTGTACCTGCTCTAAACACCGTAGTTCTCTTTTCCTTTCAAACACTGAAGGCTTGGGGATTTTATTTCTCTTACTGCCCACGAAGCCAACAGACCCCCCTGGCTCCTGAAGCATCGGTGCTGCACAGTTTGTTACCCTTTCACATGGAAATGCAACTTTTTCCTCCTTAAATTGAACCTTCCAAGCAGGCAGCTAATGCAGAGAGGCAAGACATGCCACTGGGTTTGCTTTATTATTTTTTTCTTTCTTATCCTCTAAAGGATTTAAATCCAGTTTTGTACAATTTTAAGTTTTAAACGGGGTAAGTTTAAAATCCAGTTTCACGCAGTTACGGAGGAATTTTTAAAGTCCGGTTTCGTACAATTACAGGGGAATTTTTAATTCCCAGGTCGGTTTTGAAGTGAGATTTTTATCTATTGCCCGGGTCAGGGCAGATCTCAAACAGGCAAGGGAAGAGCACGAGAAAGGCAGGTTGAGGGTCTTACCTGTGGAACTCCACCGTCCGACTTGTGGTGAAGTTTTATCCTCTGAGCTTCCAGATATTCTTGAAATGGCTTTTGAAGAGAAGGACCTATACTTGGAATAGCACTGATGGAAAGTTCATCCCAGAGGACGAGACAAAATAGGGGGAAAAAAAAACAAAACAAAAAAAATTGGCTTTTTTTTTTTTTAAAAAAAAAACCACTTTACCTAATCAGAGCAAAGTTCAGGCTGAGCTACAGCTCAGGAGGGAACTCGAAGCTACTCGAGAAAACAGAAACCCACGAAATAAAGCCAAATTCATCTTTTGATCTTTCCCCGGATCCGCAAAAAGCGCTCAAAAAAGAACCGATCTCTGTGGGCAGCTGGGAAGGGAGGCAGGAGCTGGAGCGTGTCCTGGAGGCAGGAGAAGGAGCTGAGCACTGGGGCAGTGCTGGGAGGCAAATGAATGACTTCGGAGAAGTCCCACATTTATCACCAGCAGTTCCTGTAAGAACTGGTTTGAACCGATTAATAAGGAAATGACTTGTGCTTGTGTCATCCCCCGGTTAAAAAAGAAACTGCTCGCCCTATGACTTGCCCCTTCTCCTGCGAGGAGACGGCCCCTTTCTCCAACAAAGTCCTTATTAGGACAATCTGTGCGTCATCCCTTCCCAAAAGGAACGCGTGAGCAAATCCTGCGGCGCCTCCCCCGGGCAGGGATTAACAAAGGAACAAAGAGGCGCTCGGATCGCTGCCCGGGCTCGTGCCAGCCCTGGGGGACACTGCCAGGTCCCCTGCCAGGTCCCCTGCCAGCACCCCGGTCCTGCTGCACAGTCACCTTTGGGAGCCGGGAGCCTCTCCCAGCTCCGGGGGGTGAAGGTGGTACGGCCGGGCACAGCCTCGGACCTCCACCCCAATCCCCCTGTCCAGGTTGCCACCAAACTCACCCAGGCAGCTGCTCCTTAAATCCACTCATCCTGCTGTTTACCACGAGATGCAAAACCCTTTAATAACGGTCACAACCCTTAAACCTCACCCCAAAAAACTCAAATATTAAAACCCCACAACTCAAAGATTACCCAGAATGAATTGTCACCAGCACCACCATGGCCTGTGTGAACACACACACAGTCCAAATGCACCCAAGGCTGGATCCACAAACATCCACCACAACTCCCAGTCCTGACAAAAACACCACTTGAATTCCAAAGAGAATGGAGAATTTGATTTTTTTTTTTTTAATTTCAACTGGGTTTAAATTTTTTAAATTTAAAGAGATCCATACGATCTCCCACACTGAAAACTCACCTAATTTTCAATGTTTCACTTTTAACTCTTTACACTACAGAGAGGGTTTAGCAAAACAACTTCACAAACCAAGACACATCCAACAACCACTTTCACGAGTGACCATCTCTCTGCGTCTCTCCAATTATTTTCCTCCTCATTTTACAGGACATTCCCTTTTCCAGGCCAAAAAAAAAAAAAAAAAGAGAACACTTTCTAATTTTAGGAATTTCAGAGTGAAGAAACAAAGTGTCTCATTCTGCTCCTCTCAATGGGTTTCCTTCATGGCCGGGGGCAAACGGCTTTTTGGAGCAGATTTACCAGAAAAGGGCCGTTTCCCTCATGATTCACCCCCGGTGTGAAGCAAAGGGGGGAGGAAATTCTGGGCCCGGGCTGGTGAAAATTCAGGAAAAAAACCACCCAGAGAGTCCAGCCCGTCCCTGACCCTCCTTCCACGAATCCAAAGGATTCGCAGGGCTCAGCCCGGGCTTTCCCGGGAGTCGAGGAGTCACCCTTGGGACGTTCTGAGCTTCCTTTGCCTTCCTCAGAGCCTGAGGAGCTGCTGCAAGGTAATAGTTTACTTTTAAATTCTGGGTGCTTGTGAAAGGAGGAATATTTAAATGGTGGGGGGTGAATGATTAACAGGAGGGTGTTCAAATGACTCCTGAAAACCCAACCGAGTCAGTCCTAAATCAGCACTGAACACAAAACAAAGCCACAAAACCCGAGTTCAGAGGCTGCAACACCGAATTTCAACATTTTTCCTCGCTAAAGAATTTGCTTTTTTTCCCCCCTTTTCAGAGCACAACTGTGACTTAAGTGAATTAAATTTAAAATGCACAAAATTAACTTAATTACAGCTATTTTAAAGAACTGCAAGACCCTGAATGTGAGGACCTCAGCTTCTGAAATCCTGCAATTTTTGGAGAGACTTTAATACTGGGGGGAAAAAAAAAGTGCATAGATTTTTTAAATAAGGAGCAAAACGAAGCAGAGGAACATCTAGAAAGTCATGAATCCACAGTGCTGGGAATGAAATCCTTGAAATCCCATTTCAGCAGGACAGTGTTGGTCACTTGGGCTCTCCTGGCAAAATTAAACCATTTAATCCTCCAGATATGTCACCTGACATCCAAATGTAGACATAATTTAGATCTCAAAGTCTTAAAACTCAGTTTTATTTAATTTAGTTACAAGTAAGTGTAACTGAGAAGAAGTTTTAAGAATTCTTAACATTTGATTTCTGGTTTAATTCCTTCTGATTCTCTGCTAAAACTGAATGTTGCACAAGGAGCTGCAATCGGGAACAAACCTCCAAAAAAGGTGCCCCAGCCTTTGGTGCAGCCAAAATTCATGAAAATCAGAACATTTCAGTCAAAAACACGACTTGAATTCCAACACTAAAATCCAAACATCACTGAGAATTCCGATTCACTGAAAAACCTCCATTGGAGCCTGTTCTCAGGACTGTTACCTGGGGTTGGTAATTAAACAGATGCAGATTTATTGTCTTTAACTCAAAGCTACAATTTCTATCCAAATTAAAAATCCTAAAGCTGTTTTTTCCAATAATTAACCCAAACCTTCCCATCTATCCAAAGCACCACGTTACAGAGATCCAGCAAAGCTGCTTCAGGATTAGTTTTAAAATTACACCAAAGCCCTGCAAGCTCTGACTCCTAAAACTTCCTTTCCACTTCCAACAAAACCCTGTTTAAAATACACCAATTTATAAATCTGCTTTTCCAGGAGTGACTGTCACTGTAAGTGGGAGGAAACGGTTTTGGGGGGAACTTAAATCCTTTTAACAGAACCTCTGGAACCCCAGGGAGGAGTTTTCTCCAAGGCACCAAAGCCAGAGGAGAAAAATTGTGTTTTCCCCGTGCTTAAGAAAAAGTAGGAATTTATTCGATATTCCAGTCAATGCATTTTTACTAATACTAAAAATACTTATTTAATACCACTTAATCATGATATTTGCACTTCTGAAAGGCATCATTTTCAACTGACAGGATCTTTAGGAGTAGAGGTTGCTCTTGAGTTCCTGAAATCTCTTACCCTGTGCTTGGAGAGGCCGGGAACACTCAGGGAATTAATTCCAAGCTGTGCTAAAGCTGAAGGGCAGAGCTCACTCCACAACTCCCTAAAAATCTCCCAGAGCACCATTTAGGATAGAAAGTTCCCATCTTACAGAACCACTTGTGGGGTTTTGCCCACTTTTCCAGAGGGAAATGTCAGAATTCACAAGCGTTTTCAAAAAAAAAAAATAGAAGCTGCCACTGTGAAGTCCCATTTTGGGAGCATTAACGGGGCTTTCACTGCTAATTAGAGCTCCTCATTGACAAGGGGCTCGAACAGCAAGTGCTGATGAAGCAGCTGATTAACTCTGAGCTGTTCTGAAACTCCAGTTACTCCGGTGGAAATTAAAAATGTAAATCAGGGTTTCAGCGCATCTCTGAGCCTGACACGAGTCCAGCAGCTCCCGGGAACAACGGGAACAAGGGGAACAACGGGATCACAGCCCCAGTCGGGGAACACGGGGGGTTCGAACCACGGAAGCCTTAACTGAGCATGGAAGTTCATTTTCTCCTGGAAGTAACACCCGGGAGGGTTTGGGACCCTGCAGCAAACAGGGATTATCCCTGCAAGGAAAAAGTGGCGCTGAAGGATGTGCCAGAGGCAGGAGGGCCATTCTGGGCTGGGCTTTTCCCGGAGCTCCTCTCCAGCCCCTGGGAGCCCTCGGCGGTTCCTGAGCCGGCAGAGCGATGTGAGCAGCACAACGTTTAACGAGCTCTCATTTCCTGTGCCCATAAAGCCTCTCCCGGGACTCAAACCAGCCCCTTCCCGGGGCTGCAGCACGGCCAGGACCCGCAGGGACTCACTGGGCTCGGCCTGACCCAGCCCTGGAACCCCCACTCAGGGAAACCTGGATCCTGGCTCAGGGAAACCTGGATCCTGGCTCAGGGAGAGCCTCTGCAGCCAGCCCTGGGCTCCCCAGGAGCAGCCCCAGCTGGGCCTGAGCACGTCGTGAGCTGAGCTCCTCATCTGCAACTCGGGGCTCTGAAGCTGCACAGAATAAATCTGGTTCAGGGCAGGATCGACAGAGACCTTCTGGGGTTAAAAGGCTCCCTGGGGATTCATTTCCTCCGGGAGATGAAGATAGAAAATCCCCCTGGAGTCACCAAGCCAAGGGGGTCCCACAGTTGACATTCCCACCTGAACCCTCCCATCCCCTGCAGGGCTTTTCTTGGGACACTGTTAAACCCAGGCTTCCAAAAATAGCACCTGCAACACCCCTGACCTGCCCCTCCTCAGCTCTGCTCCCCCCTGCTCTGAGCAAGGAAACTTCTACTTGCATTTCAAAGATTTTTTTTTTTTTGGTACCAATTTAAGGGGAAGAAAACTTGCTTGCTGGGAGTGAAACCCTTCAAGCCTTCTGCAAATAAACTTCTGTAATTCTGTGTGACCCACTGGCAGGTTTTCAGCCCCAAAGCTGCTCACTTTTCCTCCACATCCATGCCCTTCTGAAGGCTCTAAAGCCTGATTTGTGTGGAGCTGCTCTGCTGGACACAATCCCACAGGTTCTGATGGAGCTGTGGCAGGGGAGGTGAGTTACTGACCCAACCAGGGTGAGGGGGATCCGTGTAACCTTCCAGAATCCCCCTCAGGAGGCTGGGAAATCTCTGCTCTCCCCATCCTCAGGCACTTCAGGTTATTTTAGGTTGAGTTCTACTACACAGGTTTTATTTTAAGTATTGATTGGAACCTGTTTCTCAAAATGCCCCTTAAAGCAGCTCAGCAGGATCTGGGCTGTGGCAGAACAAGGGTCCAGCTGTCAGAAGGTGGGGTTGGCTCCCAAAAACCAGGGAA
>JAWWLV010000053.1:2749197-2780547 GCA_035041135.1 Platyrinchus mystaceus
GCTCAGCAGGATCTGGGCTGTGGCAGAACAAGGGTCCAGCTGTCAGAAGGTGGGGTTGGCTCCCAAAAACCAGGGAACCAAACCTTTCCCACCCCAGGACAAGATTTCTGGTGCAGCCCTTTATCACTCCTTCACTTGTGCTCTGAAGAAATAACCTAAACCTGGACTGTAAATGATTTTTGACCAAAAAAACCCTGACAATCCTTAACCAAAAACTTCCCATCGGGGACTGTGATCCCATTTGTGCTGTTTTGGGGGAAGGAACATCAGGCTCTTTCCCCAGCACTGACTGGGATTAAGTTGTGAACCAAGATTTATGGCACAATAAACAGCAGGAAACTGGTTTGTCCAGGCAGCAGCTCCAGTGCCTGTGACCAAAAACCTGCTGTTCTCCCAGATGGGCATCATTCCCAGGGGGCTGCAGGGCTGGGAAACGTGTTCCACAAAACCCACCAGGATAAGGACCCTTCCCGGATGTTTTTGGGTGGGTTTCCAGAGTTTGCTGAATGACACTTTGCAGGGTCTCACTCCTGGGTAAAAATCCGTGGAAGTGGCAGTTTTTAGATGCATTTCACGGCATCAAAACTTCAAATTACTTTACTGACTAATTATTCCATCCCTGGAAGTGTCCAAGGGCAGGTTGGATGGGGCTTGGAGCAAGCTGGGATAGTGAAAGGTGTCCCTGCCTGTGGAAAGGTTGGAACAAGATGATCTTTAAGGTCCCTTCCAGCCCAAACCATCCTGGGATTCTGATTTACCACAGGTAAAAGGTGAGATTCCTCCCACAGGGATGTGGCCACTGAATTCAGATGCTCTGGAGGTGAAGGCCACGTGCAATAAAACATGATTTTTTTAACGAATTGTGAATTTTTGTGAATGTTTTAGGTGTCTGTTGGAAGTTGTGAAGCTCACAAAACATGAGCTGGGCAGGCTGAATGAAACAAAAATTGGGTTCTTTCTGAACATTTAACCAGAAGGGATGGCAAGAGCTTTGTGGATGGTCTGTGCTTCGAGAATTATTTCTTCAGTAGTTTTCTGGGAATTCTTAATCCCCATTTAAAACTGCCACTTCCAGGAAAACAGCATCCTGCCTCAAAGCCCTTTGCTCAGTGTGACTTCACAGCCAGCCCTGCAGCTGTAGGTAAAAAAAACTGAAAGCAAAGACTGAGGAGGCAAAATAAAACCCACAATAATTAAATATTTGTGATGGGCCAAAAGCAGCATCCAAGGGCTTTGCAAGGGGTGTAAAAACCAGTCAGTTCAACTGTTCTTCAAGGGGCAAACAAAGCTCCTGCACACCACAAGAGGCTCAGGGACAGACCAAGGGAGAGAAGAGGGAGAGAAGAGGGAGAGAAGAGGGAGAGAAGAGGGAGAGAAGAGGGAGAGAACACGATCCAGGGCAGCAACAAAGCGACTCTGGGCAGGAACTGGTAGAACAGGTTGGTAATTCCCAGCCCAGGGAGTTCCCAGCACCTCTAAACCCTCCCCAGGTTGGGTTTCAGCCTCTCCCCAGCTCCAGATCCCAAACCCTGCCGTGGCTCCTCTTTCCTCCCAGCCAGCTTTGCTGCCACCACCCACCTTGGGACCGTTTTTTGTGCTCCCAGCGACCACCAAAAATCCTTAAAAATTCACAATTCTCTGTGAGCAGCTTCTTCATTTCCTGCCACCTTTGCCCTTCTTTGTTTAATTACTACAGGGAGTGTTTTATGAGCTGTTTGCAGACAAAACTGTGAAATCACATCACCCTCAATGACATGAAACCAGTGACACCATAAACAGCTCCTGAGCTGTACAAGGCCTGCACGTGAATAATTCCTGCTTTTTGACCAAAAAGAATCACAGAATTAGCAAGAAATTCTCCCTGCCTTATAAAATCAAATATCCCCAGACTTTATCTCACAACTCAATCTTCTGTCTAGGTTTTTCTATCCTGGATATTCATATATTTTGGTATTTTTTCAGGTACTGTGCTCAGGTATTTCCCACTGGGCAAGAGCAACGTCCCAGACAAAGGAAGCCTGAAGTGGAATTTGATTAAAATGAAGTTACTGCCCACCAAATGGAACTGTATTTTAATTTAATAACAGGGTTTTTGATGCAAGGTATTGTTTAACATGTTTGCTGCTCCCTCTAACACAGATTGATGAGGTAATGCCAGCAGACAGCTTGGGAAAAGTCAAGGATACCGGGACATTCCAAAAATCTCACTGTCTCCCAGGAACATTTTTTAACTCTGACATCAAACCCTCCAATAAACCCAAATCCAGCAGAGCTCCTGTGACTCCACTCGGGGTAATTCAATGCAAAATTATCTCCAAGACAGATGAAGTAGGAAAAAAAACTACCAGTTTTTGGCTCCAGGATGCTCAGGAGAGGAAATCCTTGGAAATACCTGAGCTGGTGTGATGGATACTGAGAAAAACTCCTGATGGTTCAAAGTTGCCACGTTTCTCTCTTTTGTTTAAAATAATGTTCAGAGCCACAAATTAATGTTGAAGTTTGGTAGAAAACAGATCAGAAGACCAGGAATAAATAAAGTCAGGATTAATGAAATGCCCTACAAGTTTCTTCTGAGACTCCTTCTCCTTTGTCCAGCATCACTGCTTGGAGTTTAGGTGCTTTAAAAGGAATTATTTCCAGACATTCCTGCCCTGAAACCGTTCTCGAGGAGTGTGGATTTGGGGGCTTTATGTGCAAATAGTTATTGCAGTTTGGGCAGCAAAGTGTCAGTCAATCTGTCCCACTGAACAAACCTTGGGAAAGTAGAAACACCTTGGAATTCAATTTAGTTTATGGATTCGTACGAGATTGGATTAATTCTAGTTCATAAAAAAATCACAAAGCACAACAAAACCCCCGAACTTTTCTCAAAATCACAAGTTTATCCATGCAAACTGCCTCTTGTACCAAATTTTACCAGAATGGAGATCAAACTCTAAACACACCCAATTTCTCACTCTGAGGTTTTATGAGAGATTTAATATTGTAACTATCTAACGTGGAATTGTATGGAGGATGCTTGCTCTTATACACTGCATAAAACCCCAAGGTTTTAATGTAGAACCATAGAATTCTACGATTTTCTCTATAAATATAAGATATATCTATAATGTAGCCATAGGGTGAGGGGTTTTGGGGAGGCCCAAACTCCGTGTGGGCCAAAGCCCGACCTCGGAAACAAAGCCTGACCTCCAGCCCAGCTGCCCTGAGCCCTGCAGTACTTTTCCACTTAATGAGGGCAGGTATTAATTACTCACCCAATGAGGGCCACCATCTGCTCCACGATGTGTTTGCTGAAGGTGATGATAACGAAGAGTTTCTGCAGGAAGGAAAAGCCCGGTTGGAGGAGGAGCGGGATCAGAAGGGAGGCACAGCCGGTGCCTCGTGCTCCTTCCCACCCAGTCCCACAGCTCTCCCTCCTCTCCTCTCTCACAACCTTCCCTTTTCAGGATTCCCCTCCACAAGCTGGTCCCTTTCTCCCTCTGTTTCCTCCCAGATTTCATTCCTTGCAGTGTTTTCGTAGCCTGTTCCCGACCATCCGTGTCCTCCCCAAACCCCCGTTCCCAGAAGCTCAGGGTCACTTTACTCCGTCAACAAAGTTTTCATGGAAAAGCAGCCACGGCTGTGCAGCAAAACTCACATCCCCTTACACAAACACAGGGACCTGAGGATCACAGGAGTGAAAAATAATATATTTCAGTCCCCAAGTTCCCGAGGCTCAGACAGAACACGGCAAAAAACACCCAGTGAAGAACAAAGAGCCTTTGGGCACCTGTGGGATTGTCACTGTGATACAACAGCCTGCTTGGAACAGAGGCATTTCAATTAAAAACTCCTGTAACACATCTTGTTTTCCAGAAGATCCCAATGGCTGTGATTTCAGCACTCCCCTCTCCTCTGAAAGCAGCTGAAATGTTGATAGAACAGCCTTTGCTCCTTCCCCGTGTGCCCTGTGTGACATCAGGGTGAGCAGACCGGGAGTGGATGAGGGTACACACAGTTCCCACAGCCTCCTCGGGCCAACTTCAGCCTGATCTAAGCAGAGCTGCCCTCCCTAGGCTGGAAACAGGGGATGTGACTCCAACCAAAGGATCCTGTGGCCCAGAGGAAGAGCCCAGTTCAAAGCAGCTCCGGGATGGCCACTGCTCCAGTCACTGCTTCCTGTCTGGAGAACACTTCATTAAAGGCCTTTTCCATGACTCTCACATTTCCTAAATTCCAAGTTCAGCCAGATCACTCCAAAACTCAGGGCCATTGCACAAGAGTGTGCTTGAAAAAGAGAATTCTAATAGCTGAGCCTGTTACAAAATCAGATGATTTACCAACTGTACAAGACACTGGGAAATGGTTTTGCACTTCCATGTGATCCGAGCGTGGAGCACCATAAATTACACAGCAAACACTGTGGGAGCTGAACAGGGCAATTAAAGTAATAAAAGGAATATTGATCAGATGCTATTTCACTTTCCTGTGCTGGCAGAACACATTCAAACAGCAGAGAGATTTAAGAGCAGAAAAATTTAGATAATACAAAAATGAGTGTGGAAGAAAAGCTGTTCCATCACAGTCAATGAGAGAACTGCCAAATCTATTTGTTGTTTTCTGTTTAAGGGCTGGGCAGAGCAAAACAATCATTTACAAAACGATGAGAGGAAAAAAATTGAAGATTGAAATCTCCTGTTTGGGGCAAAAGATTTTAAAGCAGCTTGGTGAGGTTGTTACAGGAGTAATTTTATACTAAAAGCTTCTGCTATTTTAAGGCAGTGACAGCAGAGATTTTGAAGCAACAGAGCTACAGGCACTGTCTTAAAAACCCCAAACTCAAGGTGAAAACACCCCAAAGAGAGACACAGCTCATGGTGCAGCACTGACCACACCAGGAGGGTCCCCGGGGAACCAACACTTCACCTCCCTTCCCTCAAAACGGTGACGCCGCATTTAAAAGCAATTTTAAATTGTGATTTCATTTTGATTGTCCAACTCATCACCTCGGGTCGGCCCTGAGTCAGCAGGAAAAAGGGACACATCAAGCAGGGCCGACCCTGCTGACAGGGGGGCTGAGGAGCCCAGGGAGGAGCCGCGGGCTGGGCTGGGCTGGCTGAGCCCTGCAGGGCTTGGGGGTTTCTCTGCCTGCTCAGCTGAGCTAAAAAGAGCCTCTCAAAAGCCTCTGCAGCCGCCAGAGCAGCGGCCTTACCAAAAAGGCAAGTTCAGTGTGAGTGCCGAGCCGGTAAAAGCCGTAGGTAAATACCTTGGCTAACCACCAATTTCCTGAGCGGGTCAGCACAGAGCTCCTTCCTCCAGGGCTATAAATTACTCACTCGGAGCCTGAGCGGCCCAGCAGAGCCTTTATCGTAAAAGCCTTTGCACCAAATTAATTTCCATTACTTCAGGTCGGGCAGGGAGACTCCACAAGTCATTAGGAAGTAACACAGTGGAACAGTCAAAGGAGGAGAAAAGTCTCTCTCTCTCCCCCCACACCCAAAGACCCCCAAAGCCCGAGGAAGGGGCAGCACTTGCCTGGATGTGCATTTTAATGACTGCTTTGCCAATCAGGGTGGCACCGAAGAAGGTCCAGAAGGGAACGAGGAAGTGCCCACAGGTTATCCCAGCCAGGTCAAACAGGGGGTTCGGGATCTGTGGAGAGAAGGGGGAAGAGGTTCAGGGATTCAGCACACACTGGGATTGAACAGGGGCATGACAGACTCTGAAACCCTGAAAAATGACCAGTTTGCCCTTCTCCAGCTCGGTCCAAAGCTCCTGTGTCTCGATGGCTGCAGAAATGTTGCCGTCACACCACATAACTCTGGGATTCAGCTCCACCATGTCCCAGACAATTTTATTCTCAGGGTCCCTCCTTACCCCTGGATCCTGACAAAAGCCAGCAGAAAGTTTTCCATGTGAAATGCACACAAACCACAGCAAAGCCATTCTGAGTGATTTATCAAATTTTCTCCCTGACAGGCACATCACTCTTGGAAGCCAGTGCTCCAACTGATCCCCAGTGATTTCCAGCTGAGAAACTACATTAAAACCCGGCATTTATAGTCATATGTATCCAGTTTAAAAGCACTGATTAGATTTTATGAAGCATATGCATTTCATTTAAAATTAAACGAATTTTTTATTATTATTAAACTGTTGGCTTGACTTTTGGTATTGTGATACTATCTGTAAAATATTTTTGAAATGAAACCAAGAAAGTATCGAAATTCCAACCTTTCAGCCTGCAGGGAAGGGGGCAGTGTCTGAGGAGAGAGTGTAAGCACAGGAGCAATGTGGTACTGGGGTAACAAACTGCAGGACTGGTGGTGTTTTGTTCCATAAATAATGAAATAAAGAGTGAGGATTGGTAAAGAATAAAGGATAAAAACACTGCCAGGGCTGACTGGGCACCTGCAGTGTGGGGGGAAGCCGAGCAGGGCTGGACTGGGCTGTTCCAGCCCAGCAGTTCAGACTTATGAGCACCCACAGCAGCACCTGCAGAGGGAGAAACCTGAAACGGGCTCTAATTGTGCCCAAAACGGTCCCTGGACAGGCTCCACCTCAAGGACCTGCCCTGGGGCAGCTGCTCTGGGCACAGGAGCTGGTGAATTATTGACCCACCCCAGCTCCAGGGTGTTCTGGGTTGGGTGGTTGGAGGGGTTTGGGGAGCTCACAGGAGGTTTCAGTGCTCTGGGCAGGGGCTGTGGGGTCAGCCCTGCACTGAACAGACACCCAGAAGTTCCCCAAGGCCCCGAGAGGGTGTTCCTGGGCTTGGCTTTGAAAACACACACAGACAGGGCTGCAAGTTGCCAAAAAAGCCCACAGAGCCAGGAGGGCGAATTCTCCCAAGTCACAGGGAGGGTCTCCAGGGCTGATTCTTGCTTTGTTCCTTCCCCAGAGCTGCCTTTCCACAGGAACAGGCTCAGGACAATACTGTGGCTTCCTTACTGCCACTCAACAACATTAGTCAGTCAACCTCGCTGGGTGAACTTGCAGAGTTTTAATTTCAGTTTGATGGTGTTTTTCTGCAGCATTTCGAAGCCACCACTCGACAGACAATGACCCACAGCTGGGACAGGATCCCCACTTTGGGAGCAAGTTCTCCAGTCATAAAAAAACACATCCCATAAAACCCTGCCTAAAATCCTCGAGGAAGATCCCAGTTCTAAGTGAAGGAGACACCTTCCAGCACACAGAGGAGCAGCAAGAAGCAAGAGAAGCTCGTGGGGGGCTGCCTTTCTCTCCCTTCCTCTCCCTCAGGTGCCACACAAATGCACAGCCCTGGATCCCTGTTTTTCCCGGGCCTCTCCCCTTTGGAAGCTGCTCTGTAAACACATTAACAAATCCTTTTCAAGTGTATCCCAGTGGATCCTCATCCCTCCCCCGGGCTCAGGGCTCGGGGCAGGAGCAGGGAAGAAGTTCAGCAAACGTTTAGGAATTACTCAGCAGGAACCACAAAGTGTTTACACCTCTCCTGTTTACCAGCTCCTTCCTCAGGTTCTCCATTTATCCCCACTTCTTGTCCAGCCACCCCAGGAACTCATCCCTGCCACCCCTGAGCTGTGCTGGTGACAGAACTGTCCCCCAGGTCACAGTGAGTGGGAGGAGGGAAGGGAAGGAGCAGCCTGAGGGCTGGGAAGGTTTAGGAACAGTTTGTAACCTACCTAAAGCTCCATGAGTTGCAGCCCTCAGCAACTCCAACCCAAAGAATTCTCTGCAGCTCACATTTGAGTAACACTTGGTGTTGTCATCTCCACAATTCAGGAAATGAGGAGATGCTGGACAAGTGTGGAATGAATGAACACCTCACCCTAATGCTGTGCTTATCCCACAGGAATGGGACCACGGGGGACCTGCACTCCCTTCCCTGTAATCACATCCCATGGTTTTTGTGGGATGGGCAAGGCACACCATTCCTACCAGTTTGCATCAAGATTCCAGAGAGACATTTCAACCTCAAATTCCATACTTTTCTGCTCCGAAAGAACAGCATTATCCTACTTAAAACACTGAAACACCCTTGCTGGGGGTGCTCCCATCACCTCCTGCTCAGAGGGAAAACAAACCAGCAGCAGTTTGTAGCTCAAGAGCCAGGACTGACATTTCCCTCCTCGTTCTGCCCTCTCTGGTTCCCAGCGACCCAAAGAGCAGGTTTAGGATCACAGTGGGTGGTTTTCCAACCTTTAATCCATGTGAACCTCTGGATTTGAGGATGCCAAGCACTGTCACCTTGTGCACAAACACCTAAAGAAACCTTAACAGGGTTCCAGCAGATTCCCAAAACAGGCCTCAGCATCCAGTGCAGGGAGAATTCCTGGCCTGAAACAGGGACAGGGACACTTCTGGAATTTTAGGAATGTCTTGTAAGTTTTCCTCACTTGGACAAACCTTTGGCATCTTCAGTGAACTGACCTGTTCTTCCAGGTTTCCCCACTCCAGGCTGAACTAGAGAATTAATTGATTAATCTTTTTTAAATGATAAAGCACCGTTGCTGCACCTTTGGGGTTTGATGGGTTAAAGAGGAGACACAACTATCCCAAACTCATCACCTCCCAGGGAGAACCAGCCCAGTCAAAGCCCAGCTGAAGGAAGAGATAATAAATTAGCTGTGTTTTTATGCAGAATTCCCTGTGTTTGATTCTAATCCAGGACTGGGGTTTCTCCCTGTTGTTGTACCTGCCAGTCCCACCACAATCCCATTTCCCTGAGCCCCACAGAGGGCACAGAAACAGCAAACAATTAATTCCATGGCAAAAACATCCAACTTGTGCCCAGAAATCCCCCCGTTCCTGGCCCAAACTCACCGAGGCACAGGCCAGGATCCCAAAGAATCCAACCTTCTGCACCAAGTTCTGCACGGCCAGTTTAGCCCGGGAAGCAAAGTCCTGCAGGGAGGAAAAAACAAAGGATTCCTGAGGCAAATCCCCACTGAACAAATCCCAAATGGGTGTGGTTCCCGTGCCCTCCTTGCTTTGGGATTTTCTCCCTAGGAATTGGGAGGAATTTCAAAGCAAAAAGGCCAGTGTGAAGCCCCGGGCTGGGAGGGGAGAGAGGGATATTCCCAGTGCTCAGGGTGGAACTCTGACCACCCACATCCACTGGGTTTTGTTTCCCAGCTCCCTGCACTGAGCTCCCTCTGCTTTGGGAACAGGTTTCCCAGGATTTGTTTCCCCCTATCCTGGAAATGCCAGTGCTGCTCGTGCCTCATTCCCTAACCAGGCAGAGGGAAGGAATTCCTTCAGTGCCACGTGCAGTGTTCAAAAGGTACCTTCCCAAACACAATAATCCCATTATTTCCTCAGATCTGTTCCCTCAAGCCCAGGATCTTCAGCAAAACACCCAATTCCAGGTACTGGCTACAAGAGACTTGTAAAATTCCTTTAAAACCCACCAGGTTGGAGCTGAAATGCTTTCAAAGCAGTGAAGGTGCAGCCCCTGTGCTTTTATTTTGGGATCAGAACTTCCTCCTGAGCCTCAAAATTTGCCAAATGCTCAGGAACAACAACAACAAAAAAAAAAAACCCCACCCAAAAATAAAGATAATTTTTATTATAAAGTTGTTATAAAATTTTAAAAAGCAAAAACATTCTCACAAGCAGTTTATTTGAATGTGAGAAGTGAATTTACAAGAGGATAAAATCGTTTTGAGGCAAAGCTGTCCCAGAAGTGAAAAGGAGGGTCAGGAATTCCCTGCTCAGCCCTGGCCACGGCAGGTACAGAAAGCTGGGAATCTTTGGGAATAAAAAACATGAAAAAAAAAATTAATTCATGTTTAATTCTTGTTTAAAACTCACAAAAAGCAGTAAAAAGCTGATTTTCCAGGAGCAAAAATCATGCACGAACATTCTGTAGGAAACTATCAGAGAAATTACAGAAGGAAATTACTTGAATCAATAATTAATGATATCCTAAATTCCACATTTTACACTGAATTGAAGAATTTAAAATGTCATTAACTATTGACTAAAGCAACAACAGGATAATGCAGAAAGTTTAAATTTATGCCATTTTCACTTTGCCACAGTTCTGTTGAAACCTTCAAATCCTACACAGCACTGCAAGAAAACTACAATTATTTGACAGTGTCCTGGCATATTATTTAAATTCTGAGCCATAGAATTGACATAATTCTTTATGGCAGATTAAAAAATTATTATAAATCTGTGCTAAAGGCATTTGCTTCTTTTTACACCCTTTTCCCAAGTATTAGCTTTTTTCCATTACTGTGCTTTAAAATAGTCAAATTCAAAAATTTAAAAAACAATAATAATTAATTGAAGTCAGAATAATTCTATTTGTTATTCTTAATGTTTGGGAAAGTAAATCAAATCAAAGCAAATCCTTCAACTGAAAGAAAAAAATGCCAAATAAATGAGATTTCCTGATTGTTACAGTGGGATATTTTAATCTTAAGGAGAATATTAAAACCCTCTGGAATATTCTGTGAGGGGGAATTTGCTCCCTTTGAGCAGGAGTTGCACCTTGGGGCCTGAATCTCTGATTATAAAATGGAATAGATGGAATTTTTCCACAGAGAGGGAATCTTTTCCTGCTGTTTTTTCCCTTTCCCTGGTCGGATGCTCAGGGACACGAGGGATTAAACTGCACCAACCTCTGGGAGAGGAAAGGTCTGGAATGTGCCTACATGGAAACAAAGGCAATTTTTTCACGTGTTCTGTTTTTATTTTCCCCTCTTCTAAAAGTGAATTTTGACAGGAATTGTTATAAACAACAAAGCAAAACCAAATCCAAAACTCTGGTGCCATCGAGGCTCCAGCTCCAGGTTATTCCCAAACCCCAAACAGGTGATCCCTGATCCCGACCCAGAGCAGCTCCAGAGGGTCCTGCAGGATATTCCTGGTTTTTTCCCCCCATGTCTCAATTCTCAGGGGTTGGATCAACATTTTCACTTTTCTAAGCCAATAAATGATTTTTATTTTTTTTTTCACAGCTCCACAAATCTCCTGGCAAAGTGTCTTTAAAATCAAAGGCTCCAATGCAATTATCCCAGGATATATTTCCATGGAAGTTGGTTCTGTTCTGGTTTGAGCACATTTACCATTATCTAACACACTCTTGTATTAATTGTCACAGAAACTGGAAATAAACTCTCTAGCCAACGACCTATAAACTAATACTTTATTTTAAATAAAATAGATCATTATAATTATGTATAAATTGACTTTTTGCAAGCCCAGTGCAACATTTTTAATCAAACTGCTTCAAAAGAAACAGCTTCTCCTCACCCACATTTCTTGATTGTTGCAAAACTCAAGGCTGCCTTCAAATAAATTTTTCCCCTCTAGCTAATAATAAAAATAGTATAATAATATTACCACAATTATTATTACTACTACTATTTTATAAAAACCAATTATGAAAATGTTTTTAAAAACAGTTTATCTCAAAACACTCCCCCCCCAACCAAAAACAGTGTTCAGGCAACTTTTTTCACCTTATTAATTCATAACTGTATTTTTTTCAAGTTCTCACTCAGAGGGTTTCTTCTTCAAGTTTTTGGGTTGAAGAAGAATTGTCTCCACATTTTTAAGTTCTAAAAATGTCACTCCAGAACTTCTAATTTGTTTTCATTTTTTTTTTCCCCCCAACTTTCTAAAATAAGGGTATTTTTCAAACTTTGTAAGTTTTTTTCCCAAACCTTTTTTCAGGTTTTCAAGCTTTTAAACTTTTCTATTATTTTTTTCAAACTTTTAAAATAAGCCAAAAGACAAAATAAGGATTTTTTTTTCCCTATTTCCTACGATTTAATCACAAAACCAAATCAGAAATACAGACACTGCATTTTTATAACACGAGCATGGGCAGGAATAATTTGCAGGGTGAGAAACCCACCAGGTTTGCCACAAAATTACATCTCTACAGCCTCGACAGTGACTTTATGAAACAAATTCACAGCTATTTCCGTTTGGTCCCTTCCTTAAACCTTGTTTTCCAACTCTTTGCGACATCTGCAATAATAAAACCCCTTCAGAGTTTCATTTCTCCGACAATACAACCCCCAGTTTCACAACTTTTACCTATTTCACAATTTTTTTTTCTCTTCTATTTTCACATTTGTTCCTGCCCAGGGAAAAATCTTTTATCTTATTTTATTTTTTTTAATCATTTGAAACCACCTTTCAGCACCTAAAAAAATAAATTATATAAATATGCATATATGAAAAAAGACAAAAGTTCAGCTACTTACAGGCACCACATTTTCCCCCCAAATTAAAGGATCTAGAGTGGCCTCCCAGCTAAATGTGATTCATTCTTTAGAACATTTTAGCTCGCCGTGTTCCTTTCGGAGATGGTTGGGTTTGGGGAGAGGGGGGGGTTTGGAAATACATTTCCTGTGGGCTCTGCAGAGCAGGCAGAGGGAGGTGGAATGATTAAACATGACTTCACTGGGTTAATCATCACATCCCCAGATCTGGGGGGGGACAGGAGAGGCACAAAAGGTCAGGGGTGAGGAGCTGATTCACCAGGCCCAGCTGGGGGGCTCGGGGTGGGTGTTGGATCTGCTCAGCCCCAGGCAAGGGGAAGGTTTGATCCTTTCATTGATCCCAACAAAAGCAAAAAAAAAAAACCAAAACCCACCAAAACAACCCTCCCACACCTCCCAAACTAAGGGGGCAGAGGAGAGAAATGACATGTTCTGCTGCAAAGTGGGATTTACCACAACGTGCCTCCTTCCAAGAGGCCTTCGGGAGCAGCTTTGTGCAAACAGGACCTTCTATCCCTGGGAAAATGTCCTTCTTGACAGCAAATCTTAACTACACTTAACAGACAATCTTAACTGCAAGGCTTCATCACACCCCTCTGTTTTCTTTGGTTTCCATTTATAATTTAATCTCTCTCTCTCTTCTTTCTCCCTGGGTGGAGTTGCACAAGCTCCTCTGCCTTCGAGTGGGGAACAAACTCCTCACTGGATTTAGACAAATCTTGAGACAAATATCACTTTATGATTTAATCAGTCAATTTCCCCCCTTTTCCCTCTGGAACACCGAGTTCTTACCAGGAAGCAGAACAGCCACAATTTGTTGTCCACAATGAAATTGTGAAGCCTCTTTTTTCCTCCTCTCCAAGAGCAGAGATGGCTGATGGAGCCACGGGGAGAGAGTTGATGGTATCAAGGAGATCTGAATAATCCCTACAGGAGCAACCTTAACACTTCCCCAGAGATCTCTTCTCAAAAGCCTGCCCAGATCATGCCATGTAACAGTTTATATTCTCCAACCTGGAGCTGCCATCAGATTTTAGGAGCATCAGGAAAGCCATGAACCCACTCCCATCACAAACCAGCTCAATCCCTGAAAGGCACGACCCAAACTTCCCGGGATTTGAGACCTGGAGAAACTTCTCTCCATTTTTTTTTTCTGCTGTAAATACCTCAAGCACTTTCCAGAAGAAGAGAAGGAATATTTGAGAGTAAATTGCATCCCAAGTCCATTGTGTACGTGTTCCCTACTCGTCAGATCACACAGGGCCTTAATGTGGGATGGGGGGACGTCAGTGATGCATTAATGGAACTGCTCCAGCAGGATATTCATCACCAGGCAGATGGTGCCCTGAACAAGTCAAAAATAAATTTCTGGAGAGCCTGGAAGGGGGTTACAAAGGATTTGTTGCTCTGAGAGAAAAACAGGAGCATGGAGGAACACTGAGAAGATAACAAGACAAAGAGAGACCTGAAGTGAATGTGCTGCACCTCGATGGTTCCCCACAACCCAGCAGGGCACTGGAGCTGCTGCAGAGACAGATGTTCATCCCAGGGCAGACCCCCCCAGTCCAGAAGTGTGACTGGAATGTGATGAAGTGGGCATTCCTTTAAGGTCTGAGTATAATTTATATTCCTGTTATAACCTTTTCTTACTGGAAGAAGTTAAACCATCCAAATAACAAGCTCAGGAGGAGAACGCTTTTCCCCCCAAAGATTGAAGGCCATGTCCGAAGGCACCGCCTCAGATTATCAAAATTATAGATTCCTTAACATTTAAAGAGCTGCCTACACAGACAGTGCCCCTCTTTATGTAAACAGCTGAGCTATGTTAAAAATGAGCTGCACAGTATTTTGTTTCTTCTGGCTTTCTGTCCCAACACAATGGAATCAAACACAACTTATGGGAGAATGACCATTTGTGGTCAGGCAGCGGATTCCAGGATTTCAGAGGACTGGGAAGAATTATTAACTCATTGGAATAATGGATTAACTGCAGAGGAGCAGCTCCACAGAAGTCAGGGAGCTCCTTGTGGGAGGAGAGGTCCCAGCACACCACCCTGCAAGGACCATTTCACACAAGACACCAAAGGTAACGGATCTCCTGAGGAAGTTACAAGCAGGAATATTTTGCTTGTGGCTCATGATCTCCCACTCCATCAACTCCTGACATCTCAACGTGTATGGGAAGGGCTCTGGATCTCTATTCCAGCTTTCTACAAAGTAATTCCAGCTCAGTGCAGAAAAGGGGCAAACTAAAATTCTAAATCATTTCCACCCTCATGCCTGGAGAGCAGAGGCTGAGAGGGCTAAGGTTTAAACCTACTTCTCACTCAGAAATCTGGGAAAGAAAGGTCCTGTCTAGGAAACTGGGCTGCCAAAGGAGAAAGCTGGAGAAGCTTTTCAAGGATTGCTGGAAGCAGCCAAGGGAAGGTGGCAGAACTAAGCAAGAACTGAAATCAGATAGAAGAAAGGTACTTACACACCAACAGGCACAGAACAGGCATTCCAGATGCTGAGCTTGGGAAGGAAATAAGATACACTCCACAAAAAGTCTGGGGTTTTGTGGGACATTAAATTCTGGAAAAGCAATTGGGTGATCGTGGAAAAGTTGCAGGAGAAAAATACATCCCTGTTGAACATGGAAACACAGTTTTAAAAGGTACAGCTTGACCAGCAATGAAACAGGGCCTTGGCCTCACAGGGACTGTGGAGAGCCAGGAGAGCAGCACCCACAGAGCCTTCACTAAACTGTCAGAGGCCTCAGGACTCGAAGGTGGTAACACTTCCAACCAATATTCAGGATATTTGCAGGCAAGAATGAACACACAGCAGGCATTACACAGAAATCCTAATCAAATGTACAGGTGAATTCTTCCACCAGCCTTTCAGAGGCCAGGAATGCTGGATACAGACTGTGAGGGAAACACAAGAGACTTATTTCCACATCTGTTTGTGTTCAGATTCTTGAGGCTGGCTGCGTGTTCGGGGGTGATGCTGCAATCCCAGAGATCATGGGGAAGATGCTGCTCTTTGGGACTTCTGAGTTTGGAAACTCAGACACATGAGCAACTACAAATAGTTCTCGTGTCAGAAAAAACTGAAGGTTTTCCACAGAAAACACAGTTAAACGCGTTGTGCTCAGATTTTAGGAGTGGTGGCAGAAATGACAGACCCAAGGAGCCACAGGGCCCTGTGAGGAGCTGAACCCTCTGCCAGGCCTGTGGGAGCAGAGCACAACGAAGTGTCCATTCCAAAAGCAGGCTGTGCTTTCCCTGGCCTTTTAATTTTAGCCTGTCTTGGGGCAAAAGTGTGACAATTCCCAGAAATGGATCCATTCTATGGTAAATAAGGTCCCCCCATGACCATGGGGAGGAATGAATTCAACCAGCTGTAGATCAGTCCATTAGGAATGTCCAGGTATTAATTTCATCAACCGTTTGTACCATGGTAAGAACCCTTTCATTTCCCTCTTCTTGAGGGAAGAACCAGCAAATGCTTCTTCATAACCAACTCCATCTCGGGAGCTGTAGGCTCAAAGGTTTTACACTGTCACAGTCCAACACCCTGCTCAGCTTTGGAAGGGAAATCCCCAAATTAACACACATTGCAGAGCTCAGCGAGTCTGTAACTCAAATCTAAGCCAGCATTTCCCCCAGCCAGAACTGAGGCTCTCAGCCTGCTCCAGAAAAAGCCCTTTTGCTTCACACTGTAAGAATAAAGAAATTCTGCAAAGAATAAGACACAATTAAAGGAAATGGCCTGAAGGAAGAGGAAGGAGCTTGTCCTTTCAGTCTTATCAGATGTGTCCTGCAGGGCAGAGGCCCCTGTGACCACATCCCCTGCCACCTCTGCTCCTCACTCCAGGGCTGTGCAGCGACAGCAGCGAGGTGTCCGCTTGGACACCCTGCAGTTCTGCACAAAAACACGAAGTGAAACGATGGCTTTCCTTGCTAAAGCACTTCTTTCTCTTCACACCTCGTAGCAGACCTGGCAGTGAGCAGGGACAGATGTCCCAGGGAGGTTGTGCAGCCCCTGGTCCTGAGGGTTCCCAGACCAGGCCTGACAATCCCTGAGGAACCTGAGCCTTGGACAAACGCTGTGAGCAGAAGGCTGGGGCTGGAAACTGCCTCAGGGCCCGCTCAAGATGAGTTTTCCTGTCATTCCATGACAAGATCCCACAGCCACCTACAGAGAGGAGTGGGGAGGAAGAGCCTCTGATCGCTCTGGTTCCCACAGGCAGCCCTTGAGCTCTGCAGCCTCTGCTCTCTCAGTCAGAGCTGGGCTGGCACTGCCTCCCAAACCCCCTCTGAGCTGCTCCTTGAGCCCAAAGCTACAGCTCCAGTTCATTATTGTGGCCACAGCTCTGCCAGTCCACTCACAGCAATTCCATTAAAATCCAACTAAAACCGATCAGGTCCTATTTTCAGGCAGTTTCAGATCCAGGTGCTGTAAGGAAGGGCTCCCAACTGCCTGGAGTGAAGGAAGTTATTGCTGTGCTTCAGCCACCACCACCAGGAAAGGAGGGAATTTTTGATAACCAAAAGTATTGACCTTTGATAACCAATTGACTTTTTCAATCTCTGACAAACCTGAGAAGAGCCACCAGCACTGAAAAAAAAAAAAGACAGTTTCTCCACAAAGAACTTAGAAATAAGTTAAGGATTAAAACCCACACACCAAAAAATGACTTGTAGAACAGAAGTGAGGAGCAATTCTTCCCCAGCACACACAAGTCTTCCCTGAGAGCCCCATGGGCAATTCTGAGCAAAGCTCTCCCTCAGAGGTTCCCAGACAGCTCCAAGTGCTCTGCATACCAGACTCTTGTACAACACAGATATTTAAACAGTGTCTGGAGCAGGGGAGGGGAAAAAACCAGCCATTTTCTTGGTTATGACAGTCTTAAGTCATTTCTATCAGTTATTGAAGGCTCTCCCTGAAAAAAATACTTTGAAGCAGCTTTTCTGACCCAACTTTCGACCATTTCTCAGAGTCTTTCTTAGAATATTGGGGAGTGAAATATTAATTATTTAGGACCAGATTCTCCCCTCAGGAACCTGTGTTGGGCATTCCCAACACACACAGAGCAGAGCATGCAAATCCAATGGCACAATTCAACTACCTGCTTCCAAAATTTCCAGCATCCCCTGGGGACATTATTTCTCACTTGTGCTGTTAAGTGAGAAATTTGTCACTAAAAAAAAAAAAAATCCTTCTGACCTAATAGTGAGTGAAAATGTTGCAGAGTGATTTGGATTTCTTCCCCTGCCTCGATAACTTCTGATTTATGCCCTGACACAACAGGGGGGCTGTGTGAGTGAGTTTGAGGGAACAAACGTTGTCACAAAGAGGCATTTGCAGCAGAATGTCAGAAAGTCATCTCCAGCTCACCCTCAGGAATTAGTAATGCAACACTCACTGCTGGTTTTTTCCTCATCTGAGCAGGTGTGCAGAGGAACAGGACAATGCTGCTGCCAGTGCCCGGAGCTGCCTCACACACACAGGGTTACTCACAGCTCTCATTGTCTCCCCTCTGCCTCTATTAACTCTTTGCTACTACCTCTTTTCTCAGGAAGCTCTCTAGATGAAGTTCCCTTATTTAAAGCTTTCATTGACTCATTTCAAGACCTATTTCGACTCAGTAATTTTGTTACTCTGATTATTCTGAGTTACGCTGCCTGTGAAAAACCCACCAGACTTTATCAGTTCCCTGTCACTTTGCCACCTCACTCCCAAGCACTGGTAGAGAGTTTTTACAGTGAAGCTTCAAGGTTTGATTAGATTTGAATTTCTATTTAATTACAGATTAGAGAGGTAAGATTAACTAATTAACAAATCCAGGCATCAAACAGGACTGGAGTGTGTCACGACCAGCCTCCTGGTGACCACCCATTAACTGCAGCACAATTAATGAAGAGGGGAAGGGGGGGACTGGAAGACTGAGCAAGAGAAATGATGAGTGGAATTTGATGTTCAGTTTAAACAAGTTAGTTCTGGGAAAGCAAAAATAAAAAAAAAAAAAAAAGAAGTCAAGGTTTCCCAGTCGTTGTACGTGACCCCTCCACTTCCATTTTTGTGATAAGGGCTTTGTAAAAACCTGCTTGTGGTCTGCCTTAACTTTTTTTTTTTTTTTCCTTGCACCAAATACCCTTAAATGTTGATTAAACCAGCCAGCAGCCAGAGAACCCCTTCCAAGCAGGAACTTATCAGAGAGTAGCTGTGAATTGAATCACGGGAGAGATCCGTTTTTAATTTGGCCACCTTTTAGGCTGCTAATTAAGTAAGATTGTACTTATTAGTCGACTCTAACCATTCCATGGGAGTGAAGTCACAGTGTCGTGCCAGAACACAGCGCTGGGCTCTCCCCACAGCCAGGGCTGGGTGTGGCAGGACTTTGCTCTGCCTCTGCAAAGAGAAACCTCCACGTGAAGAGGTGGAAAAGCAGCGATCCAGCTGAAGGCAGCACCACACAGGGTGGGGGGGAGGCTCTCAGGAACGCTGGAAAGATGGGATTAACATGTGTCCAAGTGTCACTATCACAAAAGTTCATCAGTTTAACTCCTTGCAGGGCAGGAAGTCGTTCTCTGGAGCTCCTGACGCAACCCAGGCAGTTGCAAGCTCAGTTTAATACAAACCCTCTTGAGTCCACGTTGACAAATTCTTTAACAAGCCCTGTGGTTACAGGGAAGCTGGTTTCAGTCTGAGTCACTCCTGTTCAAACAGTTTACTGGAAATGGAGGGGAGGGGGAATTTTCAGAGAAGTCATGTGATGGCCAGACAAACCACAACCAGCAAAGGTTCAGTGGAGGCAAAAACAGGTCCCAGCAACAACTGACACCCAGAGTGCAGATGGCACCCAGTCATTTCCAGACTGGCCCTGCTGCAGCCCCAGCATTTCCATGGATTTAACCCCTTTCCAAGCCCTCTGTTCTTCCAGAGGCAGGCCACAGCTTGGAAAGTAAACAAACAGCAGTGGCTGATAGTAACACAGGCAACTAGAAAATATTTTTACATGGAGATTTGGCTGCCCTGAGGCTGCACAGGAGCAGAGCCCGATGTGTAAATCATTAGTCCTTAAAAATGTGCCACTTAATGAAGCCAAACACTTACAGTCATTAAGGACTAGATATGCATGGAAATATCAGTGCTTTCTCCTCTCAGCAAGGAGTACCAAGATACAGCAAGGCCCAGCACTGTCACCAGGCTCTAAAAAGCTTCATTTTCACCAGGAACCTCCCTCAGCTTTAAGTGTTTCAGCATGACAGAGAAACGATGGGAAAACTCAACAGTCAGCAAGTGTTAAACCGGCAAGAGAGAGTCCCTGCACATGTGTGTGGGGACATGAGCTGAACAAAGGATGTGTGCACTGTCATTACCAACGTGCTGCCCCAGCACTGAGCAGGAGTCACTTCCCCTAATTGAGAGGTTGCTGCACTGGAGATACTCCCTGTGGCTAAAAGGGGAGCTCTGATAAAACACTGCCTGGCTCTGGAATTCCACTGGAAGAGAGTTAATGGTGACAGAGATACTGTTTTAGACACTGGTGATTTTTAAACGCTGCCCTGAGCGCTCACAAATCAGAGGGAGCTGCTCTGTGCTGGGCTCTCACTGCCTGTGAGGGGAAAGAGCCCAGAGTGCAAAACCACCCTCCTCCTCCAGGGCAAAGCCAGGAGAAGCTCCAGCCCTCCCTTTTATGTAACTGGAACTCACTGGTGAGCACACCCAGGGAACAGGGGGAAAGGAGAAGTGAGTGTTCCTTTCAAACGAGGGGCTTTTTCTGAAGGGTGCTAATGGGAAGTGCAAGACAGACACACACATCACCTGCAGGCCAAGGAGCTCTCTCAAAACCCAGCTCAAGGTCACTCAGATCTGAGATTCAGGACAGAAAATCCATCATTAGACTCCTTTAAGTAACTAGCATTTTGCTCTGTGTAACTCTGACTGGAGCACTGAACCTTTCTGCTGTTTAATCCTTTTTTGGTTGGTTTTTTCTTTTGAAGGGCCCAGCCAGCAGCACATTCCCCCTCACAGATCCTTCGGGCTGGATGTTACAGGCATGATCTATTCTCACCAGAGAAGATCCTCATCTGTTTCTCCAAACTACCATTGTTTTTGAGAAACAGCAGCACAGGCTCTCAGCACAACACACACACACGCAGGGAAAACACGTCAAACCATTTGGCTCTGCCTCGTGGGCAAAGAGCAGCTCAGCTATTCTTCAAAATCCAACACCCATTCCCAGGCCTTTCAAAAAGCCTGGACAGAAGGAGACCTTTGTGCTGAAAGAAGGCTCCTGTCACTTGCCATCAAGCACGTGGAGCATCCCCCAGGGCACGGGACACTTGTCACATTCCCCTAAGGAACACTTGTCACGTTCCCCTAAGCTCCGGCAGAGGGGGAGAAGCTGATGGAGGTAATAAAAATCAGTAATGAGCAATTTAAAAATAAGCATCACCACTGCTTGTGGATGCAAATGACAGGACCAGCAGTGATAAGCTGTGCTGCAGACTGGGATTTGCAGAGGTCAGAGGAAAGGCAGGCCTGTCTCCCACAGACATCCAGCGAAAACACCAGCGAAGCCAAAAGCAAAAAAGGAAGTCACATTAGCAAATGGAAAAACCTGAACTGTCAGTTTTATGAGCACAATACAATTTAATCAGATTGTCAAAGCCTCATGTTAAAAGAGTTTATAGAAACCAAACCACAAGTGGGGTTTAAAAAATTGTGTTTTTTTTTTTCTTTTCTCCCTGGCCATCCATCCACAAAACAACACGTTTCCATCCAAACTCGATTGCCAAGAAAATAAAATCAAAAGTAGTGGTAAATAAGAGCGTCATTTTTCTTCATTAATTCCACAAGGCCACTTGTTTACTCTGGGCAGTCAGTACAGCTATAGTTTGGCCTGGCCTGACAAAATGCTCTCTAGCAAAAAAAATCTTCTGCCCAAGAATCTTACTGTGCATTCTGGAACCCAACTCTGGCTGCTCCCACCGCTGCACACACATAGAATTTGCTGGGAGAGTTTCAGGAAACACAGATACTCCAGTCATGGCTCCACTGGTTCAATTGCTGGGGTTTGTTTTGGGTTTTTTTTCACCACAACTTGATTTTTATGCAGTCAGGGATTTTATACACTCAGGGGTTACTTCGCAAAGCAAAGATTGATGAGGGAGTAAAGAACAAAGCAGATGCTTCACCCTCCCCCCCCCCCCCCGTTTGCATCTTTTTTTAAAAATAGAAGAATTTACTATTTGTAATAGCAGAAAAACCCTCTGGAACTTTCTAGGAGGGGGAGGCTCTCGGGAAACACAGGGTTTACTGTTAGAATTACTAGATTGCGTTTCGTATTTCCAGACAAACCACTTGCACGGGAAAGCTTCATCCATTTTTCGAAGGAGAAAAAAAACCCATATATATATTTATCTCCAGAAAAAAACTCTCCTGGCAGAAGAGTTCAGGGACATCAGGGCATGTTAAATAGCATCTGCTGTTTTTTAACAGCAGTCTCATGACTTATTTCAACTTAGTGGCAGACAAAACAGGATAAGAAGGAAAAATACAGAGGAAAAATTCAGTGGCAAGGAGAATGAGGAAAAAATGTTTAATTTCTTCTAAGACACCATCACTAACTTGTGACCAGGATGCAAACTCCTGACCTGAAGGAAAAATGAGCCACAATAACGCTTGACTGATGGAGAGCAGTGGTTGCAAACTATGCTGAAACACTAAGAGTGTTTAACCCACCGAGGAAACGAAGGACAGAGCAACAACAAAAGACTCCGAAGGACAGAGCAACAACAAAAGACTCCGAGCAGTTCGGGTGCATTTTCACCTCAGGAGAAAAGATCCCTGGGGCTGATGAGGGAACACACACTGGCCCTGAGGGTGTCAGTGGCCAGGCAGGCAAATATCATCTGAAAGGGATGAGCTGGGACTGAAAAACATCCCCTGGCACAGGGAGGCTCTAAATGCAGCCCAACATCCCCAACTGTGGCCGAGCAGCTCCTCTGCCCCCATTTCTCAGCCCACTGCCTCCCCACCTTTCCTGTGCTGTTCCTGGAAGTCTCTATGATTGCAGCTGCACTGTTGCTTCTGCTCCAACAAGCCCCATCCTTGTCCTCCCATCACCACAGGTCAGCGCAGGATCTTTTCCCACCCCTGGGAATTCCCTCGTGAACTCCCACCGAGTGATTTTCGGCCCGTTCTCGTTTAATTGGAAGGGGTTATTTACTCCATCTAGCTGCCCCGTGTTTTATTAATTATTGTTTTGCACTGTTCTTACTTGTGCAGTCTCTGCATGTTCCAGCATCTCCTCGAATTCCTGGTACTCCTCATCATCGGGTTCGGCACCGGAGAGCCGGGCTGCCCTCGCCATGAAGTACGGGGGCAGCTCTCCAATGGCTGTGCCAGCACCCTGGGAAAAGAGGAATTCTCATTTATTCTCTCAAACAGAAGACATGTGATATGCACAGCCCTGTGAACATTTCAAATCATCACAACTGTTGGGACCAGCTGTTTGGAGAGGTTTGCTTTCAGCCACCAGGAAAACTTCCCATGGTTTCAAACAGAACGCTGCTCCCCTGAATCCCCCTTTTCCTTGCTTAGCTCCTCTCAGGGCAGATCCCACATCCCTGACTCAGCAGGGCCCTGCAGTCTCACCCCACCACATGATCCCAGACACATTCTCCAGCATGTGACAGCCCTTGATCCCGAGTGGCCTCCAGAATAATCTGGGAGCTCCTCCCCGGTGCTGTCATGGAGTTTACTCGTCCAGTCATGGGACTTGGTGCAAGTGTTTGTTAGAAAACAGGCTCGAGTTTTACTACAGCTGTGAGCAAGGAAAAAAGGTTAAGCAGAGCTTGATCTCGGGTTTTCCCTCTCCTTCAGCAGGAATAAGTGCAGCCAAGAGAAGCCCAGATGAAAGGATGGCTGCTTTTCACCACAGGAAAATTAGATTTGTTTTCTCAGGACGTCAAGTGACTCATTTCAATCTTGTGGCTAAAACGCAACTTTAGCTTAACCAAGGGGAAAAAAAGCAAGGCTGAACATATGGATAAACAGAGGCTGAGGAAACAGGAACTTGGAATTAACTGGGGATGGTTTAAATTTAGGGCAGGTAAGAGCCAATAGCTGGGCACTGGCTGGCTGGGGATGTGCCAAGGCTCAGCTCCTCGCAGATGGATTTTCTCTCCAATAACAAATGCTTTTCTCTCCAGTAACAAATGCTTTTTTTCTACTCCTTCTGAAGCTTTTCAACTTCCTTTGTTCCTGCCCTGTGTGCAGCTGCAAGCAAGAATTCCAGCTGCTGTGCTGATTCCAAATCAACAGGTTGTGGTTTCAAAGAGAGCTGCCCAAGCTGTTAAAGCCTCAGTTTAAGCTCACAGGGTCCGTGGCCTCGAGTGTTTGTGCCCTTGTTTTCCATGGCAGAAAAACTTAAACGAGTGCAACAAGCTGAACTTCATTAATCTGCCTATTTCTGGCACGAGGGGGAAGATAAGGCTGAAAACAGTAGCAACAACACTTCAGAAAAATTAACTTGAGGTTATGTTCTCAGGGTGATGCAAGACCAAAAAAAGTCACATTGCTCCTCCAGGCTCTGCCAATTTGCTTTGGCTTCGTTCTGTGAGCTGAGGAAGAGGTTTGCATGTGTGTACTGGACATGAACTTGCTTTAAATTGGCTAAGTCACATGCTCATTATTACAAAACATTTCAGAAGTGCAGCAAAAATCATATGATTTCATGTCTGCTGGAGACAGGTTCCCTGAGTGCCTAAAAAGAAAAAAAAGCAGCAATTAAGGGATCCAAAGTTATTTAACTGCTTTTGGTAACATTGGCTATTTTCACCCTTTAACTCTGAATGCCAGTTTTACAGGGGAGATTCCTTGGACTAACAACAAAACCTGGAAAGGCAAATGCTAATCAAAATTCTTTCACATGGATACATTCAGAAAAGGAAAACTGGGAAATGACTCCACTAGAAAGAGTCTTTTAAACAGATTTGATCCTGCTAGGGACACAGGCTGCTAATCCTGAGCAATTAAACACTTTTATTCTTTCCCTTTATTTCTTATAAAAAAAAAGCCAACCAAAACCAAAACACCAAAAAGGCTGCAACACATTAAAAATATAGGGCACTATTGAATTCCTTGTCCCTGTGGGATGGGAGGCTGTGAAAACTGGCATTCACCTCTGAGACTGTTCCTGAGAGTCCTTCTGCAGCCAGGGCTGGTGGTGGAGCCAACTTAGAGCGATTGCAAAAAGCATCATTTTCATCTCACCTCATAATTCCTTGGATGCAGAGATATTTGATCCCCTGTAACACCCACTATCAGCACAAAGGACCATCACCAACGTGCAGGGGACCAGCAAGGATTTTAATCTCTGCAAAACCCTGTGCCTGGTTTAAGTTGGCAGCAGCCACCAGTGGTTTCATGCTCTGAACCGAAGCCCTGGTGCAGATAAATCCTCACATTTCAGCCTCGCAGGATCCTCACTCTGGGCAGCTTCAGTTGGGTTTGTTTTATTTTAGTCAGAGCTCTGCAATGTCCCCACTGGGACTGACCTGCTTTCAGCATTTCCCAGCAGGACTGCACTGCTGCCACCCTCCTGTCTCCCTCCAAACACAAAGATTGGCCAGATTCCACTTCGGAGCCTTTCAACAAAACTTCACTTTACAAGTCTACAGGAAACAGGCTGATCTCTATACACCCAATAATCCCTTTGCTTGTGCATTTATCCAGTATTTTATCCCAACTTCACATCTCATTAGAAGCTGTTGGCTCCACCGAAAAGAGATTTTCTGAGGTCGCTCATTGCCACCCAGATTAGGAATTAAATTGCATATTCCAGAATTCAGTTTAAAAGAAAAAAGTAAGTCAAATTCAATTTTTTTTTTTTCCTCCCAAAAAATCAGCCTTTTCACTCTGTGGAATGCCCATGATTTTTGCCTAAGTGGACATTTCATTTCAGAGTGACAGAACCAAAAAATAAGTTCCTCCAGCAGCTTCCATACGAAGGGAACTGGAATCAGGACAAAAGAAACACGCTGGAAGAAGCAGCAGCAGTTGCCAACTTGATTTGGCTTACAGGAAATTAGTGAGCAATGTTTATGTACTCATGAAACATTCCAAGAAAGCATAACATGGCTCTAGACACCAGGGGTAGACAGAGGATGCTCCCAGGGGAAAAGCCAGTGGAGACAGAGTTCAGGGAGAAGGTAACTCGCAGGGAATTCCAAGGCGAGAAGACAAAAAAGGGGGAGAGGGGGGGAAAGAGTGAAAAAGTGGGATACAAATGTTCCAGCCCTGTGCTGTTCCCTTGTCTTTCCCTCATCTGATCCAGCTCAGCCCTGGTTGTTCTCCCCAGGGGCTGCTCAGGCCACGAGATCCCAGTGCCTGCAGCCCCATTAACTCACTTCTCAACGACTTCATTCTCCTCAGAGCTCCCTTTTTGCATGCTGGGGATTAAGCAATAGATGTTTACCCCGTGCTGCATTTTTATTTTGCAACCCTAGAAACGTAATTGCAAATGCCATTTTTATTACTCTGGCCTCCATTAAACAAACTGCAGCATGGGGGGGGAGAAAATAAAAAGAAATCTTCTATTTGGAGGCTCGTAAGTATTTGTGTGTTTAGTTTCTTATCAAGGCAATTCTGTGCTCTTGTTAGAAGTGAAGTTTAAGGTGTATTTTGCTTCTTGAGAGGGCTTTGAGTCCACTTTCTCTGTTGCTATTTTGACTTTTGTGTTGCTGCACATTACTTTAATCTGCAAATTCAAACAACCCAACTGGAATTTTTGTAACTAACACAGCTGCTGAGAATTTAAAAAGTTGTCATGACCAGTTGTCTTATATATTAAAGAATACAAGGGCAGACAGCAGATACTGTGTATTTTTAGAATTTCCTCCTCTCTCTGCATTTGTATTGGACAACCAAGAATTTAGGAATTAAATCATCAGCTGGAGCAGGAAGTCAGTAGCAAAATAAAGTTAATTTGGCATGTAGCTCCCAGCAGATGCATCTGTGTAAACTGCAATTCAAAATAATCTATGTGTAATGAAAAAAACATCTTATCTGACCAAAATCCTCCAAAAATTAAACTTCTGCAAGAAGCTGCAGAGAAAAATAAAAGAGAAAAATGGAAAGGAAGCTCCAGTGACAACATTTCCTAAGGCCCTGATTCACTCCAAGCTAACCTGCCTTTCCTGTTTTAAGAGCAAAGTTTGCCATGTGGAAACAGGCAGAGAAACAGAAGTAAAATAGGTAAAAATGGGCAACATAACACTTTTTTTTTTTAAATCAAATCTATTGCTGCAAGCCAGGAAAACCCATTTCAGCTGTGATTTCAGGGCCTGAGTCCTTCCTATGAGCAACTGCAGCTTCATTGCTCTTAGGTAGCTGGAGTTATGTCTTGTTTAAGTGCAGGCAGGGAGAGCTGCCAGAACATTTGGGGGGCAGATCCCCTGTCAGAGACTCACCTTTGCATCACCAGTGTTCAAGCACATGAGTTTTCTGCTGGCATTCAGCAGATGAAAGACATCCCAGCAATATCCTACTGCTTCTCCTTGAGGGACATTAAAGTGATCAGGGCTGGAAGGTTCAGCAGGCAACACTTCCTCAAGCACACCTTCCCTCGGGCACTGTAAGCTGCTGTCACTGGGCTAATTTAGGATGTTTTGTGCATTTCTGGACAGAGAATTAAGTGCATAAAGGAAAGCAGTGAAGTTTTCTACCCCAGCCTTACCCACATGCAGGCCTCCAGCCTGACTTTGGAGATGATGGCCCACAGGGAGATGGATCCTTGGGCGGTTCCCTCGTCGGGGCAGATGATTTGATCCGGGTAAGGAGGCTCAGGGAAGTTCACTGAGTTACACTCATAAGCAGCCAGAGTGACTGATGCTATGTGTGGACCCTGGAAAAAAACAGGGAAGTCAATGGCACTTCATGTTCTTTAGGATAAAGGTTAAGATTAACCCCCTCACACATTCAGTTCCACCAAATCTGGGAGACGCCCCACAACGCAGCGTGACTCCAGCCTGCTGGGAGGGGACACTGAGTTTCACTTTTAGAATTGTAAAAGACAAATTCCATCACTGTTATAGCAAGGCCCCCACCCCTTGCAAGGTTTTGGTGGTGCCATTACCAGCATTTCTTCCCAAAGTGCACCCGGGGAGGGTAAAGCAGACCCCAAAACCTCAGAGGAGCAGGACAAAATGCCCAGCTGGAGCTGCTGCATGAGCTTCTTGCCCTGAGCAGCTTCTCCCATCATCCTGGAAATGGCTCAATGGCCCCCAACCCCTCCTGTGGAGAGCTCTCCCAGTCTCAACAAATATCTGCAGAGGGGAAAAGTTACACAAGAAGCAGCCAATGGAAAAAAAAAGGCATTTCCCCAAACAGCTGTAAAAGGCCAAGGAGCCACCTGAAGCCTCGGCCAACGGGCCATAATTCTTCCAGTGCAATGTAAACAACCCTATAATGGAAAAAAGTTGGAGTTATGGAACCCACAGAAGCCACATTTTGAGTGGAATGAGAAGCAAAGCCCCAGTGGTCCATCTGGAGTGATGAAGTGTGGGGTGTTGCACCCCGAGCCGGAGGGAAGCAGAACAATCCGTGTCCTGCCCTCCGTCCCGGGGGTCACACGGACACCGTCCCACGGCTCGGAGCAACAGCCCAACATCTGCTTTTGTTCCAGCTGGGCTCCCAGGGAGCAGGAGACTTCCCCAAAGCCCTGGTTACCAAGCACCTCCAGACAATGGCTGGCTAAGCAGGCGCAGGGTGGGCGGAGGAGCGGTGGGAGGGTCGCCCGGTGGTTCATAACGGAGGTGCCATTCTGCTGGATGAGTAACACTTTAACTCTGAGTGGAACAGGGAACCAACTTCCAAGGGGCTCTAGGTGCCACCCCTGGAAAACCCCTGACAATATACCTTCCTGTTTTCTCTGTACTCCTCCGTGCCAGAAGGATTCATTCCCATAGAGTTTTTTAATCCCCTTCACAAATAACACCCCCTTCACCCTCTCCGCCTCCTCCTCCCTGTGGGGCTGCAGGGTTTTGCCTCTCTGCAACAGTTCAGTTTGGTTGAACTCTTTGGGAAACCCTCTAAGATGTTCCCTTTTGGGCTCTCCCTGCAGCTCTGCCTCTGAAAAGGGCATTTGCAGAACTCCCTCAAACCCCATCACGGCAGAGAACGAACACTAAGCCCGGGTGATTTCACTGACGAGCTCCTCGCCAGACCAGGAAGAGTCCCTGAAATCCAAGGCATGTAAGATCCTGAATGCCAACTGTCTTTCCCTCACCCTCTCCCAATGATTTTTTTTTTTAAATTTTAAATGGCACTAACAAGGGCTAACAGGGAAGAAGAGATTGAGAAACATGCTGCTGACTCGGGTGAGAAACATTCGCTCGCCACTGCTGACGACCAGAAGGAGCCTGTGGTCAGGCTGGAATGTGATGTGTTAGAAATATCTGTACAATTTACAAATCAAACCAGACAAGATCTGGTCATGGAGATGAACTCAACATAAATCTGGTTTTTAGCAAGAGCAGTTATGGGGAGTTTGGAGATCCCTTCACTGCACAACCCTGAGAGAAGGTAACCTCGAACTCTTGAACTCACGGGCCTTCAAAGGAGTCTCGGTCCAGTGATTGAAGGCACCCAAGTCGGAATGACACAGCTAATCCTCAGAAATAAGTTACTTTAAATGCTCTTTTATGAAATTTCTAGAAAGCATAATCTTTTCTCATCTATAAATTATGCCGGGAAATTCATCTGTTGAAGCAGAAGGAGACGGCACAGCCACATGTAAAAAAAATCAGGAGCTGAGATCCTTCAAAACATGCTGATCCCTGTAATTCTTACAACAGAAAGCCTTTACCATAAGGAAAAGTGGCTGAATATCCAATTAAAAACGAATCATATTTTCACATTATTAATCATTCTGTGCACCCAGACTGGAAAGTCAATTAAAGCTCTAAACAAACCCCGTATCAAGTGTTGGTTTCTCACATGCCCCTTCACAGCCTGCACAAGAACAACTACATCTAATTTTAACCTTTTATTCTGGAGGAAGATATAATTTTAGGCTGGCTTTAATTTAGCAACATTTCTCAAAGAAAAGTGATATGTCTGCCAGCAAGGAAAATATGACACTGAACTCCTTGCTGAACCTAATGCACTAAAAATCTGTTTTCCTCTGCTTTTCACACTGGGTTCAAGACTCAGCCCTTCCACAGTGGGGGAACATGTCATGCTATATTTGATTAAGATATATTGGAAAAACAAAAGCTTGCTTCTCATGGGAAACATCCTGCAAGTGCTGCCCCAGGCCACGACTCATCCCATTCTTATCCATGAAGTCATTACACCTCTCCAGAAAGTCTCACCACGGACAGCATCGGGTTTATCTCCGGCAGCAGCGCACAGCTACCCACAGAGAAATCTGCTGGGTGATTAAGAGGGAAAAGCTTGGTCTGGAGGTGGCTGGTAAATATGTCCATTCAGTCTGTCTGTCTGTGCTGGGAGATTAAAATGCCTCATGATTTTCTATAATGTCTGGTATGTGGTGCTGGCTGGAGACGGGGCTCGGGGCGAAGGATCCCGTACCTGGAGCATCCTCGAGGGACACAGACACCCAGTGAGTGCTCAGGGCTGCTTTCACCAGACCAGCACACCATTTCACCAGACCAGCACACCATTTCACCAGACCAGCACACCATTTCACCAGACCAGCACACCATTTCCAGCCCTGTATTAATTTTCCCACCACGTGGCTGTTGGTTTCTATTCCCCCTTGGGCCAGGCCTTGCCCCGCAGTGCAGAGCTGGTGGAAATTCCAACCCCTCAGCCACAAGCTCTGAAAATGAGTGAGCAAAAACCAGGGGGAACAGGCACGTGGTGCCACTGTCTGCACAGCAGGGCCACGGTGCTGCTTTGGGGAGAACATGAAAAGCAGATGCTTTGTAAGGCTGTGCCCACTGCGCTTTCTGTAGGGGCAGAGAGATCCGTGCAGGGAAAGGCACAACTGGAAGAAACCAAGTTTATCATCTGGTGCTGACAGCAAACAAAAATAATCTGTCAGTATTCTCTCCTTGCCCTTCCCCAGCCACCCAACTTATTATTTCTGAGGAATAATCATAAACATCCATTCAAACTGACGCTGCCAGTGATGATTGGCTTTAATGCCTCCAGTTAGAGGTCGCTTTGCATGATTATCGTTATTTCCAACCTGCTCAAGGAAGTAGTGACACAAAAAGGATAAAGTTCAGGGAAAAAAAAAAAAAAGGCAGAAACTCCAAGGCAGCAAATGAGGAGAAAGCACAACGTGCCCCTCCTGGCAGAGATCTGAGACACAGAACCAACAGGAGGAAGCGGGGAGCAGATAAGGAAAACACGGCGTCAGCACCTCAAAGGTAAAGTCCACCAACCTTCAGGAGGAAGAAAAGGCTGCAACCACCACCCTATTAACTCCTCCACCATCCCCCTGCATCCTCAGCCTGTGCAAGTTCAGGTCACTACAGCTGGCTCAGCACAGCTTCACTATTACTGTGACATCAACATTTTGTGGACATCTGAGAATGTCCACCCTGTGCAGACAGAGACACTTCACATGAGCTGTGCTTTGCCACAGTTCCAGCTTTAGAGGGGCCATCCAGACTGCCCTACGCCCTGGAAGCCGTTTATGGACCTCCCAGTCACCCCAGCTGGGCTCTGAGTCACGAGCTCTGGCAGTTCTCAGAGGGGCACTGGGGGAGGTTGTTGCTTCCAGCTGCTCCACAGCCCCTGTGCCGAGCCCACCCCTGGGATTGGGAGAACAGGAATGGCCATATCTACACCTGGCTTGTGCCCACAGAACCTCAACCACCCTCAGCTTCAGCTCCTGTTAAGGTTCAGGGCTCAGCTCATCTCTCAGACCGAGCTGCACCAGCCACAAGGGCTGTTTTTTGCAAAGCCTGACCCCAACCAGCAGCGCTGGTTTTGCTCTCTGCAGGTACCTCAGGGTGTCTGACACATCCTTGGGAGCCCTGAGGGGGTCCAAAACCTCACATCAACCCCTTGAAAATGCCACTTTTCAGCCCAGATTTTTCAAGTGCAAGCAAGCCACCAGGAGGTTTAAGAAACACTCGGGTTACACAACTAATCCAGCAGCAGT
>JAWWLV010000053.1:2780647-2802297 GCA_035041135.1 Platyrinchus mystaceus
GTGAGTGTCCAGTTTAATTCACCAGACCCCTCCAGTTCAGCAGGGCATCATCAACAGCAGTGCTGCAGTTCCAAGCCCAGGTGAGCTGTGAGCAGGAGCTCCTGTCGAGATAGCCAGCAAAAGTGATTTTTTTTTAAAACTTACATCTTGATTCAAGTATTTCAGGATATTTCAGCTCATTGTAGAAAGCTGAGGACAGCTGGAGGAAGGAAAGGCACAAAGGAAACAACGGACAGACCAAGAGTCACAAACAACCCCCACACAAACAGGCTCCGTTTCAACTCATTTTGGACTTAATTTCTGTCTTCTGCACCCTCCATGTATTTTCCTCTCCACTGCCTCAGCAGTTCAATAGCAGTAATCTGAGCACAGATATTAGACAAAACCTCTTATTTCCTTTGTTTTAGGCTTGCAGGTTGCCATGTGAATTGGAGAGCAGGGAGGACGGGGAATGAACACCTCACTTCACACAAAGAATCCAGGGCTGGGAAGGGGAGCAGTTCTGCACCTCCCACCTGGCTGAGGCAGCTCAGCTTTTGTTTCTCACTTTTCCCTTTACACACAAGATACCCTTGGTTTTTCTGGGCTGCAGCAGTTTGGAAGGGTCCACCTGGAAAGAGCAAAACCTCTCCTGAAGCTGGTAATCTCTACAAAAATTCTCCTGTATTAAAGTCACAAGTAAATAGAGGGGAAAAAAATGAGAGGAATTTCTGTGGATTTCCAAATTATTCTGTCCACTGCATAAAAGTGGAGCAAACCCTGTTTTGTGAGCTTTTCTTTTTAGAGGGACTTAAGTAATTTTATCATGAGTGCCCTTACGAGCTCAGCTCCTGGAACCAGAGAGCTAAAAGGAATTAAGTTTGATTTGAAAAACTTTTAAGTAGTCCTGGCAGGAAACAGTTTATTTGTGTGGGTTTGGTTTTTTTATAATTATTTACACCAAAAACATTTTTTTTTCCCCTCAGGATAATGGACTCATTATTGCACAAGTGTCTGGAGTTTAAATCTTCAAATTCTAACCTAAACCAGTTTGGGCAGGGCCAAAACACGACTCCTTTCAGCTGCAAAAGACACTTTTGAGAGGTCAGAATGTGACCCCTCGAGGCCAAATTCAGAAGGAAAGTGAGACGCCGAGGCCTCAGGCCCAGCTAAACCCGGCTCTGTAAGGCCAGTGCCTTTCTGACTCACTTCTCCTTCGGGGCACATTTCTGTTCTGAGATCTTTGCTGTGCTCTCTCCCACCCTGCTGCAGAACACCCCAGTAAGAAGCAGTGGCTTTTAGTGCCGAATTCCAGCCGTGGAGAGCTGGGGTGGCCTCGGCACAGGAACCGTTCCCGTAGTCCCTCTCGTTTCCTGTTTGCTCACCCACGGCACAAACCCCTGCAGCATTGCCCCACTTGGCTCTAGAGCAGCAGCAGCAGCAGAGATCCACAGTTAGGAACCAAAAACACAAACAATCAAAGAGCCAGAGCTCGCTCTGAGCTCTTGACCGGTGAGGAATTCGCTTCCATTCATCCCGGACTGGAACATCCACACAGAGGGGACATTACCGAGCGATAACCACTCGTTCTGAGCTCATTTTGCCTCAGCCACATCTTTCACAATCCACTTCCCAGAGCTGAAGTGAAACCAAAGCATGGGCAGAGCACTGAGAAGGGGTGACCACGGCCCACCAGCCCAGCCCAGCACTCCACCTACTGTCCCTGCTCCGGAGCCCCTCGGTGCCACCACCTCATCCAGTCATCTTCTACCCCTCTGAGATGTACAAACACCAGAAACTCCTGACGAGTTCCCCTCAGTCACCCTCTCTTGGTGATGAGGTGATTCATGCTGCTCATATTTTAACACACCACCAAGAGAGGAGAAAACCTCTCAGGACTGAGGAAAGAGCCGTCCGTGCGCTGCTAAAAACAGTATTTAGAGTCATTAATCATAATAGTTTTATTTCCTACAGAACCACATCATGATCACTATTTTTAAAGGCTGTTTTTAAAGAACTGTGAAAAAACCTTTAATGGATTTGAGGAAAATAAGCCAGCAGACTTGTTTTGAAAGTGTCAGAGTGAGAAGGATTCTTGGAAGAGTGGCCTGCTTCCCTGATCTGCTCCGTGCCAGCCCCCAGCTCGGTGCCAAGTGCAGCATGAGGACTGCTTCCCAAAAAGACATGTCAAATCCTACATTTAGTGCTGGCTACAACTAAAGGGAGCAGCATTAAACTGGGAACCAGCAGTGCAGACAATGCTCAGGCTCTTTGTAACGTACAGAAAGTTCTTGAATCGCAGAAGCAGCAGCAAAAAGCCTGTTATCAAACACACACAGCTGAGCCCTCCCTCTTACAGAGATGTTTGGAGAAAGGACTGGTGAGCAGAAAAAAAAAATGCAAATCAGATGTGAACTAAAGTGAACCTGGGGCAGTAACACCCCCTCCCACACTGAGGCTGCTCCAAACTGTAAATTCTACATTAAGCAAGCTTTCCTGAGCCGAGCCCGGGATCTCTCCTGGCACTGGAGCACATGTGGCTCCAGGGAGCAGCTGGTGAGAGATGCTCTGAAGAATCCAGACAAATGAAGGTTTTCAACACTGGAAAAACAGCTAAGCAGGCCAGGGAAAGCAAACATGAGAGTCATTCATACACTGCAGCTATTGCATAACCACTGCTGTGGCCTGCCCGGGCTGGGCTGGGGACCAGTTTGATATGGGAATCCCAGATCCAGTAACTTGAGGGGTGTATTTAATCCAGATGCACCTGTGGGATGGCTGCAGGAGCCTGAACAGGTGCCCACATGCCATCAGCTCCTAGATGTGCCCTTCATGGCACAGACAAGGCTGCAAGACTCCACAGGAGCTCAGCAGCACATGGGTGGGCCCACAGGCATTGTTCTCCCAGCATGTAATTGCATTCCCAACAATCTCCCTGTACATCCAGCTTTAAAATGAGCAATTAATTAAAGGCAATTTGAAAACACTTACTGGCTCTGTTCTCTACTGCCAGCAAATCCAGGCATTAGAGCAGGGGTGGGTTTGCTGTTTTGTAACTTCTCATTTCTTTGAGTCAATAGAAGTTTTAGCATAATGAAGAAATGCAGTTAAATTATATGGAACACGAAAAACAGACAGTAATGCAGAAGTTAACGTAGCGAGTTCCACACTTAACCTGCCATATCTCTCCTTTTAGAGGGAACCGCTGTATAAATAAAACAAAGCAAAAATTCCAAGGAATTCCTCCCTTTGAAAGCTTTGTTTCTGGAAGGGTTAAACCCAGGATATTACCCTGAAATGCTTTTCCCCCGTGTCAGAACTCCGTGTTCCCTCTGCCCCGGCCGGGAGTGAGGAGCTATCAGGAGCAGATAAGGTATCCCAGGTACACGTTGCAGACAGAGCTGCAGCCATGGGGCCGTTCAGGGTTCAGGGACGGCGTGTCAGGGCCGGGGATTCCCGTTCTTAACACTCCCGCTGCCATCTAGTGGCAACGACCTCATGGGCTGCACCGAGGTGTAAATGCTGACAGACCTCCAGAGAGCCTTAATACACCTATTTCTCCCTCAGTGTCACACACTAGGTGTTGGGTTGATGGTACATTTTTACCACATTTTATTCTATAACCACCTTGTAATTATTCAGTGCAATCTGTTCTGTTTTCCCCCCTCCTTCCAAAGAAATACCTTCCCTAAGAGTATTAAACTCAATTTCTTCTCCACTAATCTTTGGAAGGCTGTTCACCTCCTAAACACCCACACCATGAACTCGACTGAGAAGACAACAGAGAAGTCACATTTTCTATATATTTCTATATAAGTTACTTCAATGTCATGGCCTAAACACATCCATGAGGCTCACACCCCCCACAGGACAGTGGAAGTGATATATTGTGAAATTTAATTTTCCTGTGTTGAAGTAATTTAGAATTATTTAAACACATGGATTTTCAAACACAGAGGCTAAGGAAGGTCCCTGCCCTGTGCTTTCTGCCCCCACAGTCTTTAGGACAGAAGCTACACCAAGCCTGAGGCTCCTGCAGATGCCACCCCATAATCCTGGGGAAAAGCAGGAGTTTCTTGTTTCTTGCAGTGTTTGCTGTGTTATTGTTAATGATTAAAGCAGCTCTGAAAGTAAACATCTGTAATTGTTCCAAATACAAGATGACATTTGCTGCATAAACTGGTTTTAATTATTCTGCGGCCATGAATCCTTCTCTTAAATCCAGGACAGTGGTTTCATAAACCAGGAACTAATCCAATGGCCAAAAGCAAAACACACCCAGACATTTCCCTGACTTTCTTAGCTGAGTTGAGATAAACAACATCACACAAATTTTCAGAAGTTACTTTATCTTCAATAGAAAAACATTTTTCTTCCTATTATTTTCAAAGCAAAATTAACACAGGCTGAACTTTAAACCAGCTGCTTATTTCAGTGAGAAAAATGATTATTTAAACATGCTGAAAAATTTTAAATGGAAACATTTGAGCTGCACACACTAGAAAACACTTCATTTAAATCAGGGAATTGAGAGGACAGAGCTTGCAGATTTTGACTCAGTGTTTCAAAGTGAGGATTAAACAGCAGGTTGATATCACCAGACCAATAAAAACAGAGCTTAACAACAAAACAAGGTGACACAGTACAGAACATGAACTGCATTCATCAGAGCCCAGAGATATTACACCCAGTGCTTATTTTCCTTTAGAAGTACTTCATGGTTAGGACTTACAGAATATTTATTTATTCACGTCTTAAAATATATAATAATTAAAATACTCAATTCAGAAAGAGCACAGGGTGGAAATACACTTACCAAATAGAGCAGAAAGGTGTGGAGACCTGTTCCAAGGCCAACAGAGGACAGAATGCCCAGTCCTACCCAGTAGGCACACCAGAAGAACTTCTTCTCCATATACCTCACATACTGAAAAAGGAGTCACAAAAGAGAAAAAAGCCAGTTATGGTATCTCCAAGGGAGAAAATTAAATCTACAAACTTACACAGATATTTATCTGCATGACAATGATAACAATGGCAATGTCTGGAAGCAACGCTGCCAGTGATGCAAAAGCCTCAGTCTTTGCGTTCACCAAAAGTTTTTATACAATCATTTGAAAATAATGGGGGTATGAGAAGCATCAGAGAAGCAGATCTGAACCACGGAGCCATTTTACACCTCTATAAATGCCAATCCCAACTGGCCAGGAGACCCTCCCATAGGAACGGGAGAAACAATTCCTTGGGAACCGCGAAGTTCCACCACAACTCAGGTTAATGTTACCCCTGAAGAGCTCACTCTGCTTGCTCACAGCAGATGTGAGGGAGTGCTCAGCACCTGAGGGGTCCTCACTCAGAGCAGATGAGAGGTGGAACACCCACAGATCCAACAGAACAGACCAAACGATGCAGCTCATCCTCTCTGAGCCGCAGCTCCCCCGCACACAGCGGAGTCACGACAAACGGCACACAAACCCTCAGCGAGCCGTTCAGAGGACACATTATAATGCCATGAAGATCCCATTCAGTTCCCATTCAGGGACAGGGAGCATTGGTCACCCAGGAAAGCAGCTGGGAAGTCTCCTACCTGCTGATGAGCTCCCTCGATGTAATAGGTGGCCGTGAGCGTGGCCAGGGCCAGTAAAACACACACCAAGATGCTCCGCCGGTGCCACAATCTTAAAGACAAACGGGCAGTTAGGGGTTTTCATACTGACCACGCACCTCAGAGCAACTCAGCTGCCCCTGCAGACTGGCTCAGCCTGGGTGCAGCCAGCAGGGGCAGTGGCAGTGGGAAGTTTGCCATAATGAAAGCATAAATCTCCCAGGAAAATATCTGGGGAGGCTTTACTCTTTGGGGGGAAAACCTCCACTTGGCTGCGGAGCGAGATCAAAGTTCAGCCCCGCAGAGTTCGGGGTTTTTAAAGAAAATAAAACAAAGGATCTGTCTGAAAACAAACACACTGTGAAGACAATTCAGCCTCTGCAGCCAAGAGTCAGACACAGGCCCTGAGCAAGGAGGGATTCCCAAGTGCAATTCCCAGCTGTGCTGGGGGCACAACCACAGGGACACAGGAACACACCTCTGCATTAGTTTGGTTCCCCTGATCTGTTGAAATTAATATCTCTTAGCAGCTCCAAGTTTAGTAAATACATTGAGTTAATTATGAAGTTACTGCAGTAAAGGGAGAAAATGTTTTCCAGTGCAATTTGCTACCAAATCACTTTTGAGCCTGTTTGGTTTTACTGTGGTTTTTTTTTCTGCTTGATGTTTATGTGGCCACACACAGCAGATTAGCAAACAGATTATTTTCTATTATATTGTCACTAATGATATATAAAAAAGCAAGAGCTGGCATCACTTAACATTTTCAGACTCTAATAGCAAACTATGAACATAACTTATCTAATCAGACAGAGAAAGACAGAAACATGAGACAACGCAGGAAAACAGTCACAAATGTTTCATATTAAGCAAACTGAAAAAAGCACTCAAATTATTTTAAAATTAAAGTTAGTGCTGCTTGCATTAGTGTGACAATTGGATTTTCAAGTGATTGCCATTTAAGTCACAATTTATGCAGTGGAACACAGGAGATCATTAAGAGTCAATCTGAGGTCTCAACTTAATAGCTTATAATAGTCAGGGTTATTTTCTGTGAAGACAACACCAATGTGCAGCTCAGCAGAGGAGGCAAGTGCTGCCTGTAACAGAATCTGATGTCTAGGAAGCCAAATAAGATTTGAGGTCTTAAAATAAATCCTCAAATGTTATTTCTGCTGGGTTCAAATGAAAGCTTGGGGGTTGTCAGACCCAGTAAAACAGTTCTCAGACACAATTCCTCACGGTAGCTGAAAGAATGCACAGAGTGAAATAAGGAGATTTTCTGGGGGGTGTGGGGTGTAAAAGGGGATTAAGACTGCACTACATAAACCTGGTCTTTTTCATACAAATAATTTCAAAAGAAAACACAAAACCTAAAGTTCCTCTCAGTGAATCTGATGCATCAGCACCTCAAACCCAGCTCAGGGGATTGAGTACAACCTCTTGCCTGAGCTCGCTGTGCAGAGGAGCAGCTCCACAGCTGGAATCACCCAAAGGGGGGATCAGATCCTTTCTTCTCACTGGGAAAACGTTTGTAAACTCAGTGCTCAACACGGCAGAGCCCAGTTACCAACACGAGCCCTGCGTGGCTGCTGCTCGTGGCATCTCCATCCTCGTATTTTGGCCCCTAAAGCCTCGAGCCTTGGGCACCAAGAACCAGCTCTGCATTTCAGCACCAGCAGGGAATGGTAGGACTGCTCCTCACAGATTCTCTCACTGGAATAAAAGCCAATTTCATCCAGTGTGAAGATAACTCTTGGGAAAAAAGCTTTAGTGAAACATTTCCTGCTGGGAAAGGACCTGCAGAGAAGCAACGTCCTCTTTGCAGCACCATAAACATCAGAGCAAGTTCCACCTGAGCCTGACCCCTGTCCTGGCTGAGCTCTTTGGAGATCATTCAGTGACACCAACACCTACATTAATAGGTCAGTATTTATAACACTGCAGCCACAAGTAGAGTATCTCTTGCCTCAAGGATCCCTAAAAACTGTCCCTCTCCTTCAAATTGGAATATTCAGGTTTGCAGTTTTCTCCCCATGGGCACCTCACTGCGTTTGTGTAACTTAGGCAGAAGGTCTGAGTGCCTAGCTACGAGTCTGGTGTGTTCCAAAGCCACCTCTGAGGGACAAAAACACACATATTTTCTGGAAAAAAAAAAGAAAAAAAGAATTTTCAAGCTGTGAATCCCGAGGGAAAGTGAGATGTCAGAATGACCTACTGAATCAGAGCATGGGTTTCCCCAGAACGCTTAGTAGAAGTTAAAGAAATGGTCTTTACTTTATGGTCCATTCCTTCAAGTTTATTAGAGTTTCCAGGCAAAAATACTGCAAGGTAACAAGTGGTTGTTTCCACAGAACAATGTTCAGCCTCTCCTCCCGCTCCCTGCGCTTCCGTTCACTCAACACAGAGGAATCTGCAAGGGAAAAGAGACCAAAATAAAATAAAATAAAACAAATGAGTAAAAGCACAGCTTTGCAGTTCAGATTTCACCCCACCCAAAAATATATTGATTGATTTTTTTTTTTAATTTGTTAGGAAGTTAATGTGAGCTCTCAGCCAGTTTTTCTACCCCTCACAAAGCATCTGCTCCGAGTGCCTCAGGAATGTCCAGCAAAGGGAATAAGGTGGTTTTTGTTCCTCCCTGTAGGTGATAATGCTTCAAAAATCTAAACAGCTCGGGGTGCCAAAGGTCTGGCACCTCCAGGAGCCTCTCCTGCACCAGGAGTTAAAACCAGCAGGTCAAATGTGACCTCAGCACTGCAGAGAACACGTTTCACCCTGAACTTTTGGGAGGGTTCTCTTCCAAGAGAGCTATTCCAGAGTTGTCCGAGGGAGCTGGGTCGAATTACAGGGCTCTCCATCCCTGTAACTGGATAACAGCACCTGCCTCCCAGGCTGTGGGAAGCCTGGGCACACTGTTCAGCTTCTCCCAAGGTGCTCCCATGGAAAGGACCTGCTTTTATACATATGTTTATATCCATATTGCTGGGACTGGCACTACACATGCAGCTGGTTTTAGTGATGTGGTTATAGCAGAGCTCAACACCAGGCACTGCCACACAAGTGCACAAGAAAGGTTTTTCCAATGCAAGCGTTATTTTGTGCTTAAAACAAGCTGAATAAAACCCCAAACCTCAGCTATTTCTTGGGTCAGAACGGTTTGTTCAAAGGTCATCAGGCTAAAAAGCAGTAATAATTCTTGAACTTTTAAAGAAAAGGAATTCTGAGGGGAAAAAATACCACTGAACAATGGGAAAAATACACAAAAGTAACTCTGGTATCCAAACAGACCCCAAACTTGTTTAAACATCCCTTACTACACAGCCAAAAGTTCTATTTTGCACTGTAATATTCATACATTTTAGACTTGGAAAATATTAATCTAACCTGAACCCCCAGCACATTGCAAGCCAAGATGTATCATTTTAGTCTTATCCCAGGAACTGGAACATGCTGCCTTATCAGATATTTGCACAGGAGTTGCACACCTTGTTAGTCACACAGCCCATTCCAGCTTGTGTTCCTCAAAAATAAAATCAGCTGCTTTAGATGAACTAACAGAAATCCTACAATGGCAAACCCTGGACAACATCCACATTCCCTCAGAGTCACAGAATGATCTAAGCCTTTAAGTAAAAGGCTTTGATTTGTTCCTTGCACACAGACATGGAGTTAATATTTAAATTTTGCTGCATTTGTTGCCTCATGAATTTCAATTCTCTGTTTTTTCACTCAACGAGTGCAATAAAAACGTTCCAACCTTGTTTTTACGACCTTGTTTTTTGGTAAAGGTCATGAAAGACAATGGGGTAAGACTGCACACAACTTGAGAAATCACTTGATTACAAAACCTAATTAATATGGAACTGGCACATCCAAAAGCTGACAGGAAACAAACCAAGATGATTATAATTTCCATGCTTTCCTACACAGCACGGATCGTTCAGCGACACAGAGCTCTTCAATAAATGGCTTTGGGTTAATTCTCATGAGCTCCAAACATTAACCCCAGGCCACTCCAGGCACACCAGCAGGAAAACCAGAGGCAAGGCAGGAGGTGAAGCAGTTAAAACTGTTCTGTTGGTCATTCATCATGGGAACCAATAAATTACAGCGAGGCTGAATTTCAACAGAAGAGCCAGAAATTGGGAGAGTAATAACTGGATTTCTCCCAGAGTAAAACAGATTTTTTTATTACCAATGCTAACTTTTCAGTGCCAAAGGGTGGGGCTGCACAAAGCCTGACTTCTACAGCCACACAGCTGCCAACAGGGTTTGGGTTTTTAGCTCAGCCCTGGTGCAGCCCCTGTTGGTACCCAAGGCAGCTTTACAGGGCTGAAATGTGTCTGAACTCTGGGAGGAGAAAAGAGTGTTAGAGAAATGGGAATATAAATGGAAGCACGAAACTATTCCGTGGCTTTCCAATGCATAAATCCTGCAGACTTGAGGCTTAGGGGTGACTGAGGCTCCCAAGATTGATTCAGGCATTGAGGCCCTTCACATTACGTGGGGATAAAGTCACTGAATCCCAGAATCCCAGACTGGTTTGGGTTGGAAGGGGCCTTAAAGCCCATCCCATTCCAACCTCCTCATGCCACTCACAAGATCAGGCTGCTCAGGGCCCCAGCCAAGTGCACCAACCTCGATTCCTTTTCAATGTTATGTTCATTTTAGCCCCCCAAGTGCCCAGCTGAGCACAGCAGGTGACTCCCCACCTACCTGTGAAGCTGCCATTGTGCTGCTCTTTGCTCATTGCTGTGCGTCTCTGGTCACAGTCTGTTCCATTCTCTGCCATCTCATAGATCACTCACGTGTGGGGATCTAAGGCAGGGGAAAAGCAAAGAGCACAGTGTCTGCTTTGGGTTTGGAAGAGTCCCTGAACTCCACAGTCAAAGGATCCAGCAGTTCTCCCAACCCAAACCACAGCTACCCTGCATTAATTACACCACCGAGCAGGAGAACGGGACTCAATTCCCACAGTGACAGAGATTCAAACATTTCCACCCACGGAATTCTAAATTTTTCACTCAAATGACAAAACTCCCTCACTTGTAACAACCCCACAAAAGCTCCTTAACGATCCCTTCCACGCCCCAACCCACTGTTTGGGCTCCAGGAGCAGCAGAGCTTCACACAGGCCTCACTTCAGTCCTCAGGGAGGTGCTTCAGATGGTTCTCACCCTGGCACTAAAGCTTCAGGTGTGCAAGGAGACCTCAGAAACCCCCCAGCCTAAAAGCTGAACCCTCAGCTGGTAACTAAGATACAGAGCTGCAGCTCCTCTTCTGCACAGTCTGATATCTGCACACCAGAAAAGGCAAACTCTTCAGAGGACAAGAGCTGTGTGCTGGGAGGCCCTTCTCAAAATGTCCATTCTCTCTGCTGGTTCAGCCTCTCTCCAGAGAGATCAGCCCTAAAAACCCAACAGAACAGCTTTCCCTTATCCAGGAGAGTAAATAGTGCAAGAATTAAAAGCCAGCACAAACCAGAATGCTGCAAGAGCTTCTTTTTTTTTTTCCCTCAGAAAAAAAAAAACAAAACAACCCAAAACCACCTCAGACCTGAAGTGCTGACAATTGTTATGCAACCAAACCCACAGAGAGTGGCCAGTCTGACTCCTTGCTTTAAAAACCCTCTCCTGAACCTTAAAACGGGGTCTGGAATTCTCTTTTGGAAGGGAGTGTCCCCCAAAAGCTAAAGCATCTTATTTGCACTGCATTTCTCCCTGTAAGCAAACGTGATTTATACAGTTTTTGATACGCTGTTTTTGCTGGAAAGAAAAGTAGTGCAATATTAAAGTGACAGGTTCTATAAAACTGTCCAGTGGAGGAAATTAAACTTCTACAGAAGAAATACTTCCCCTTTGATTTATGCTGGGCTCAAGGGCCAAGCAGCAACTCAGGTTTGGTAAACAGCAGTGAGATCACCCCTTTGATTCAGACTGCAATAATTTTGTCACATTCTAAAATAAAATGTTCAAAGATTTCAGACTGCATTTAATATTTCCAGGGTTTCACAAGCCAGTTTTGGACAGATGTTCTTCCAAACAGGTACAAGCCTCGTGCATTACTTGTAGCACACACAGAATTGTTAGATAGAATGTGGTTATTAAAGGGGTTTTAGTTACAAGTCAGTAGTCAAAAGCATCAAGGTCCCAAGGAGTCCTTCCTCCACCACCTCCTCCTGACATGAAATGTGCAGAAACAGAGCTCTGCCCAGTTAAACCAGCCAGCAGAAACTCATCTCAGGCCTCTTAGTTTTTATTCACTGCAACCTGAGCCCCAGAATATCCAAACCACCTAGAAAAATTAATAAAACAGCTATTAAAAAAAAAAGGCAATAAAACACAGCAATAAAAAAGTCTGCTTGTGAAAAATGCCAAGGGCTCTACAGTCAGCCAAGGACAAGAGGAATGACCTACTGCAGTGGGAGCTCTACAGCATCACTGAAACCACCTGCAACCCAGGGACTGTCAAATTCCAGGGAAATGGGATCCTCTCCCTCTCCTCAGGTCACCTCAGGGCAGCCTGGCACTCTGCAAGTCAGTGGAGTTACCCCAGGACTCAGCTGAGATGGCAATACCAGGATCAAACGTTCAGCCATCCCCTAATTCCATCAGGACACGAGTCCCTGGGGACGGGGGAGTGTTTTATTTCTGCTGACTGCCCTTACTTGTGCTTATCTTTGCTACACATTTAAATATCTATTTAAGAAAATACGCAATATAAGCTTCTACACACGCATTGAGCATCACACACAGATATCACACACATTTACACACACAGAGCTCCGACTGCAGAGGGGAATATTGAAACTGGACCCCCCCAGATACAAACCCTGATGTCCAGAGGAAGCAAAAGCCATCCAGAGATGTGCACACAGCCACACAAAAAAACCACTGCTCTGCTTTAGGGGACTTCAGTCACGTTTTGTTGACTTAAATACAGCAAACATTAAAAAAGAAAACAACCAACCAAGCCACAAAAACTTCAGTGGGAGCCCCACGTTCCTCATTGGGAAATCCATCTTTTTTTCTGGGTGCAAATCCAGCCTTCAGAGTTCAGTTCTCGGTTGGTTTGGTCTCTCCTCTCAGCTTCACCACATTCCAAGGAAGTTCAGTGACTGGAATGCCAACTGCTCTCCACACCTGATGCCCAAAGCCAGGCTGTGCACAAACAGATCCCACTGAAATCCATGGAATTCCTCCAGCCCTGGGGGTCTCAGGTGCTGTTCCACAGGTGTGGCAGCTTTCAGGAGCTGCCAGAGCCACTTCTGCCCTGCCTGCCTGGCAGGGCACTAATCCAGGATTAGCTTTGCATAACACCACCTCAAGTACACAAGTCAACATTTACAGTAAAGCAGATCAGTAATTCCCTTCCACACTTGTGCAGGGGGAATATTTGGTAAGGAGGCCTCGGGGTTCACCCACCCTGCAGAAAAGCTCTAAAAATCCCTATTTAAAAATCCAGCTGACTTGGGAGAATTGGCCACCTATGACATGGCAACTCAGAGAGCAAACCTTCCCTGGTTTTAGGAATCACTCCCTGGTTTATCCAGGTCTAATTATACCTAAATCATCTTAGCACAAGGGGCTGGAGGAGGCACATCCAGCCAGCTCAGGGCTCTGCTGATCTGCTGTGCTGATTGATGCCTGTTAGAGTCAGTATCCTGCATTAATTCCTCCCCACAGGGATTAAGTGGAGTGGGAGTCTGCCCCAAAATGGAGTCACCCTTCATTAACTGAGCCCATATTCCCAAGTTTACACCCAATCCATGAGGGCTCACCACAGGAAATTAAATCCCAGCTGCTAAACAGAACTTCACTTGCTGACTAAAAAAAAAAAGACAGAGTCCATCCCTAAAAAATAAGTTTGCCAACTATATGGAGCAGTTACCAGCAAACACAAAAATAAACTATTTAAAAGAGAGAGGAAAACAACTGTGACCAGTTTTTGTATGAGGGTGGCTTAGATCATTTGTTAGAGCTGTGCTCACACAAGAGCTGCTTTGTGGGGCTGAACAAAGAGCCCACAATACACCACTGGGCTCCAGTGCAGCCCAAACCATGGAGTATAAAAAGACAACTATTGCCAGTCAGAAATGTGAATTGGTCAACAAGGAGGGTTTATGGGAACTGTGACTGGCACTTCTCAGCATAAGTGAGACAAAGCAAGACAAGCTCTCGGGGCAGGAGAACACAACAAAGTCGGGCACTGCAATATCTGCTCTCTGCAATCAGAGAGAGGGACAAAAGTCTCTTCTCTGAAGCTCTGGGGAGGCTGAGGAAGCACCCAAGTGTTGGGTGCACTTATAAAAAGGGAACAGTTTTAGATAAGGCCCTTGGGTGTTTGCACTCTCACTTGGAGGAGCAGAATGGGGACTCTTGCTCTGTACTAAGGATTTTGGAGGACTCTTCTCCAAGGTGCTGGAACAACAAGGAGGCTGTTTTAATGATCTCCCTGCTTCCCCAGACATTGTTTGAATCACTGATTCCTTTTGCTAAAGAGGTGCTGGAGCCCTGACTCTCACCTCCACCACAGTTACTGGTCTCACAGCTGGTACAACCAGAGCTTGGAGCATTTTGCTGCTGTTGGTCTCAGCCACCTCAACAACACCCACTCCCAGTCTTGTGCCAAATGCTCCAATCCTGCTGCTTCTTTCTCCTCTGCTTTTCTGATAACCCTTCCTTCTCCTTTCTCCACATCACTGCTCTTCAGTTACACAGGAACAAAGGATTAAACCCCAGCCTTTGCAGGTGGGTAAAGAGCTGCACTAAACCAGACAGTGGCAACCTGTGCCTGGGGTTTGTTTCAGCCACCAAACGCTCTACAGAGACATGATGCACTCAGGGAATAAATTAAGTTTTGACAGCACTTTCCCTCCAAAGTCAAAGGCTGCCTGGCACATGAGCACGTTTAGGTAAGTGAAACATTACCTACCCTTCAGCTCTGCCCCTCTCCACTCCTTCCCCAGGATCCAGAGGCAGTGGAACAGCCACCTCAGCTCTGCAGCTCTCGAGCCCAGAGAGGCTCCTCTTCCAGCCCTCCTGTCCCTGCAGAGCAAGGTAACACCTGTCCATCATATGACACAACTGACACAGCCCCTCTCCTGGAGGTTAATAACTTTCCTAAAGGCAGCAGAAAATAGAAAAAGTAACTGCTTGGGGTTTTTTCCCAGTCCTTTAACACCCCTGGGAAGCATTCAATTAAAATAAATTAGGGCACATCTCAAAGATGGTCCAAATCCCCACAGATTCAGCTATAATGGTTATTTTGATAGGAGTGCATTTATTCCCATACTCAAACTGTTTTTCTAACTAAAATAGTTTAATCCCTCAAAGGGAAAGTAATTCAGTTAAAGACCACAGGTTTCCATTTTGTGGGTTATGCCTCTGTACACCAGACCTATTTTCCAATTCCTACCCAAATACCATTTCAAAAGAATCCTCTTACAATTTAGAGTTAAAATTTCCTTCCCCCCCCCCAAAAAAAAAAAAAAAAAGACTTTGGGACACATTTTAGGAAGGACTCATTTAATGTTGTAACCTGAGTTTCAGGGATGCCACGGAATTTCTTTTGAGGTTACTAAAAGTTCTGTCCCTGCCATTAAGGCCACCTGTATTAAACTGTCCTGGAAGATGGTAGGAAAGGAAAAAAATCCACCTTGTTTGGGTTTTTGCAGGGATCTCACCATGCCCCAGCAGAAAACCTTCACCTAAACTGATGGCTTGGAAAGACTGGGATGGGCAGAGAGAAAGGCTTTGGAGGGAGAGGCCATAGAGCACTGGAGGACAGACTGTAACTTAATATTCAGGTGACTAAACACAGCATAATTCACATCCTTAATTCCAGAGGGCTGTTCAGACATCCATGCCCACACACTGCCCAGGTGTTTGTCTCAGCCCTCAGATGCATCCTGAGCTCTGAAGGTGAAGTCAAACCTCTCTCCTGTCATCCTCCCTGTGCTTCCAGGGGCACAGAGGGAAGAAAGGTCACAGGAACTGCCAACACACATCCTGCACAAAACACAGGCCTGCTGAAGTTTGACCAGGAAAGAACAAAGAGCTAAAACATAAACCCAGCCCTAAGAATCACCACCTGACTCTTCCAGCCAGTGCAGATTTGGCAGGAACTTTGCCTTCATCCCCTTTTTTAAGTGCTGGGAGACAGTTCCCTCCCAGGTTGGCTGTCTGAACACACTCCACCTGCCCTGGTGGAGGACACAGATGAGGCTCACAGAGGCTGGTTCTGAGCCCTGTGAGAGAGGAGAACATTCCTTTAATCAGTTTAAATACACTGAACAACTGCCTGCCTCACTAATAACATCCTGCTGTCTTCCTGGGGTCCTCAGGGCAGCACCAGACCCAGCAAGGTTTGGGGGGTTTCAGTGCTGTAGTTCACCCTGGAACAGGGACACAAAAAGCTCAGTGTTGCAACAGCTTCCAGGCTGTGCCCTTCGTCCTCAGGGAATGGCAAAGTCCACTCAGCTCACACTTCCCCACAAGGGTCAGGAGTTAAAGTTCCAACCTGCAGGCTCCCATCACCACACATCAGGAGCTGCAGTTTTCTGCTTTAAACCCACAGGTTTTTTTAGGAAATAAGAGATTTTCAAACGCACACTGATCACACAGATCATTCTGAGCAGAGGTGCAGCCAGAAACATTCATGGCATTCAGAAGATACTCCAAGATCACGGGAAAAAAGGCTTTAAGGTGGAAATAATGCAAACATTCCAGCTCAGAGACTTGTTCCCTGAGTATTCATCCTCCTCATTGCTACCACCCACTTGAAAGGCACTGAGCCTCCTCCTCCCCTTCCCACAGCAGTTACAGACACCCCTGATTTCAGCTGCTCAGTAGGACACGGAGCAAAGCTCAAATTACTCAGCAGAGCTCACCTCCCATTGCACAACTGGAGACGTGGGTTTCCAAACCCTCACTGGAAAACACGGGATGAAGCCATTACAGCTGTCACTCATCCAGTAAGGAATAAGGAAAGGGCTGTTCCATGGTGCAGGAAGAACGGATCGAAAGCAAGAGGACTGGGATAATGAAGCCTGTTTCCATGAGCTAATTAAAGCATTAAGAAGAGCTGATATATGTTATCATGAGGTACTACAAAGCATGAGAGCCCCCAGAGAGGTGAGGAATCAAGCAAGACAACCCTTAAAGAGCAGAATTCCTAACAGCAGTACACCCAAATCAACCTGTCTGGCAGGTGAAACAATTCTGGCAGCAGGACAGCACCAAAATCCACTGCCCAAACACAACACGGGTGCTCCAAGTCACGAGAGAGTAACATCACACTTTCTCCACCTCAACCCACATTCTCACCATTAACTAAACCAGGATACCCACTTGTTGGTAAGCACAGAGCAGAGAAAACAAGGACAGCAGAGAGCCGGGAAGAAATGTGATATGGATAACCAGGGGATAACCTGGATTCATTCACAGCACTTTATAGACAACCAGCTGCTATCAAACACTTATCGCTCCTTCCCTCGGGTCATCTGCATGACCTGTCAAACATCCAGGAGGCACAAATGGAACAAAAGTGGGAATCTTGCTGCTTTATCATCTCCTGTAAACACCAGAGGACGTTGGGCAGAGGACTGAAAACCAGACAAACGCAGCAAGGGGCTTAACCTCGGTCAGGAGGAAAGAAACACGAAGAATCTCCACGGATTTGGGGCCTCAGCACCCCAAAACCCACGAGCAGTCCATAAGGTCGAGGACGCTGGTAGTTACAACACAGCAATTCCTGCCGGGAAGGCGGACAAAGCCGGTCGGTCCCGGCCCTTCTGAGGGAGCAGAGCCGCTCACATCCAGAGGGACGAGCTGGCAGCCCCTCATTTACCCACACCAATTTATCAATAAAACCTGAACGCCGGCGAAGAGCGACCTCCCCTCCCACCCTTCTCACCCTCCGCCCTCACAGCGCTCCCTCCCGCCCCCGCTCCCCACACGCGGCTCCAGGGCCGGGTCCCTCCCGTCCCCCGGTTTGTACAACACCGCCCCGGCCGGTGCCGGGTCACGGTGCCCCGGGACCCTCCGGAGCCGCCCGGGCTGGGGTGTGCCCTGGCCGGGGTCGCTGCGGAGCCCCCGGTGCCGTGAGGGGACGGGCAGCTCCGGGCGGGTCCCGCGGAGGGGAGGGTGAGGCGCCCGCCAGCCCCGCACTCACCGCGCTCGGCGCCGGCAGCTCCGCTGGGCCCGGCACGACGCGGAACTGGGCCCGGTTTAACCCGCCCCGTCCCGCCCCTGCCGCCCGTCACTTCCCGAGCGCCGCTGCCCTGTCACGGCCGGGCGGGAGCGGCGGAGACGAGCGGCCGGGCGGGCGCGGTGGGTGAGCGAGGACCCTCATGGCCCCTCATTGCCTCTTCATGGCCCATCATTGCCTCTTCATGGCCCCCTCATGGTCCTCTCATGGCCCCTGATGGCCCCTCATTGCCTCTTCATGGCCCCCTCATGGTCCTCTCATGGCCCCTGATGGCCCCTCATTGCCTTCTCATGGCCCCCTCATGGTCCTCCCATGGCCCCTGATGGCCCCTCATTGCCCCCTCACGGCCCCTCATTGCCCCCTCATGGTCCTCTCATGGCCCCTGATGGCCCCTCATTGTCCCCTGATGGCCCCTCATTGTCCCCTTATTGCCTCCTCATGGCCCCTCATTGTCCCCTCATTGCCTCCTCATGGCCCCCCATGGCCCCCCGAGGGCCGGGGCCCGGCTCGGTTCGGTCCCGGCTCGGTTCGGTCCCGGCTCGGTTCGGTCCCCGCTCGGTCTGTGCCCCCGTTCCCCGCTCAGGCCCCAACGGCCGCGGGCCTGGCGTGGCCGGAGCTGCCGAGGTGTGGCTGGAGGCGGCCCCGCTCCGCTCCCGGCACCGAACTGAATCTGGGCCCAAAACCTGCCACCGTTTTACTGCTTCTCTGCGCATTTTTAGGTGTAGTTCTGGCGTGAGGAAAGGTGGAGGGAACTGGGGTTGTTCAGCCCGCAGAAGGCTTTGGGGTGACCTAATTGTGGCCTTCCAGTGCCTGAAGGGGACTTGGAGGAAAGGTGGAGCATGGAGTGACAGGGCAAGGGGGAATGGCTTCAAATTGAAAGAGAGATGGGATATTAGGATGAATTCTTGCCTGTGATGGAGGGGAGGCCCTGGCACAGGTTGCCCAGAGAAGCTGTGGCTGCCCCATCCCTGGAAGTGTCCAAGGCCAGGTTGGACGGGGCTTGGAGCAACCTGGGATAGTGGGAGGTGTCCCTGCCCGTGGCAGGGGGTGGAACTGGGGATTTTCAAGGTCCTTTCCAACCCAAACCACTCTGAATCTATGATAATTTGCCATTTGTTCTCAGCTCTGTTTGTGAGCTGAAACCCATCACCAGTGAGGTATCTGCAGTTAGTGGCTGGGGAGGGAGGAGACCGTGCGCCAGGAAAGGTGTCTCTGAACGTCCTTTCCCAGTGAGTGAAGCTGGAATTGCCCCTTTTGTGTTTCTAACAGGTGTTAGGTTAGTGTTTCTAACCAGGTGAGGGCTCGCCAAATACTCAAGTAAATTCTCTTCTCCCATAGCCAGTCTCCAGAATCCACCATGGACTATCTCCCCAAGTTCCTCGGCGTGGTGGCTGGAGTCGCGTGCGGGCTGTGCCTGGGATGGGGCTTCCGTGGGAGGCTCCTGAGGAGACGCAGAGCTGGAACAGCCACAGCTGCCAACAACCTGGAGGGCGAGGCGGACGTCATGGCAGAGTCCGGCGAGTTCAAGATGGTGCTGGTCGTCCGCACCGACCTGAAGATGGGCAAGGGCAAAGTGGCAGCACAGTGCTCCCACGCTGCTGTTTCTGCCTACAAGCAAGTGGAGAGAAGGAATCCCGAGCTCCTGAAGCAGTGGGAGTACTGTGGGCAACCCAAAATAGTCCTCAAAGCTCCTGATGAGGAGACTCTGGCCCAGCTCCTGGCTGAGGCGAAGCGCCTGGGACTGACCGTGAGCTTGATCCAGGATGCTGGGCGTACTCAGATAGCTCCGGGCTCCAGGACCGTCCTCGGGATCGGGCCAGGGCCAGCTGATGTCATAGATAAAGTCACTGGTCACCTTAAACTCTTCTAAACTAGGACCAAAAAAGTTGATGTATGTCTGTACTGAAGGGTTACAGTCCAAGTTTGGGTATTTTTCCATATGCTCTCTCAGTTCAAATAAAATAAGCAAGTTTTGTAAGGTTTAAGTTTGTAAATCATGAGTTTCTCTGGCTTGTGTGTTGTGTTCCAAAGGGGGGAAGGAAATGCTTGGCTCAGGGGAGTTGAGGAAAGCAGAGGTGGCATTGTTTTACTATCCCCATATATTTACAACTTGTGCAATGGGTTGAGGATTTTGCATGGTGGGTGGTAGCAAAGTTCAAGAGAATTTGTCCCATGTGCTCAAAATGGCAGGTTTCCCCTTTCTGCCTGTTCTTTGAAGAGATAAATTCCTTAATTCAGAAAGGATTGGTGGCTGAAGCAGTTAAAAATCACCCCAGATTGCTGGGGGGGGAACTGTAGCCAATGTCCTGCCCAGGTTCTGGGAGAGCAACCCGTGCAGTTGGTAACTGGTGCGAGACTGACCAGTTAAACTGGGTTGGCAGCCCAAGCCTTAGAGCCAGTAAATAGTTGTGGGGAGCAGCTGTAAGCTGAGCTCCCCTCTGGATGGGTCTGTGTGGCTCCTATAAAAATGTGCAATTTAGCCAAGGTGGAGGGAATTGCCCTCATCTAACTTAAATCCTGTTTTATTTGGGGTTAACTGGTCCTTCTGGGTTTAAGGAAGGAGTTACAGGTGTTACTGGACAGTTCAGAGCACAGTGATCAAGGCTCAAGTAAATTCTACCTCCAAAGCTCCCACTGCATGCAGCTCTGGTTGTAAACAGCCAAGTTCCCAGCACTTTTAGTAGGTGGAATTTCTGCAGGTCAGTTTTGTAACAAATCTGGTTTGTAAGAATTGTGTTGAGCACCTTTTACAGCCTCTCAGCCACGTTTTCCAGCTGAGTGCCAATGGGACAGGTTGTAAGAGAGGGAACAGAGGATTTGTCTCCATCAGTCATGGTTGCAGAGTCAGGGGGAACGGCAGAGGGGCTGACATGGGTTTTTATACTGCTCCTCTTAGGCACAATCCTTTCAGAGACACAACTGGGGAGTTCCCAGGATCAAGGGAGAAGGGGATTTGGCCTCGGAGTTGGATCCTGACACCAAGTGTGGCCCCTGGTTGAGACAGGAGCTCTGACAGCTCTCACAAACCCAAACCTGGCCAGTGCTGTAACACTCATTACACTCAAATATGACAGTATTCATAGAGAAACATTTAAGTCAATTTTATTTGAAGCTAAATATGTTTAAGGCAATTTACATACCTAGAACATGATCTCAAATTGAACTGGCACACCCTACCACAATCCTAATGTATCATCCTGCTCAAATCTGCTGGAGTTGACCACAGTGCAGCCAACTGGTGAAAAGTGCTATTTTCTTCTCTCTCTGGCATCATCTTTCTATAGAAAAAGCGTTACATATTTTCCTGTATTGCCCCCTCAGTGCAAGACCCCACTACTGGTCCCCATTGCTGCTCTTCTACTGGCCCCTCAGACCCCTGCCTGCATTGCCCCACACCAGCAGCACTGGAATACTTGGTTTGAGTTGGAAGGTCCTTTTTGAAGACAGTAAAGTGAAGCTACCACTGTGCAGCATGTCCACAGTCCAGTAATTTATTTTTAAATCGCGTAATTTCAAATTGCACAAACAAAACTGAACAGCAATATGCTTGAATTCTCTCTTCTGTACACTCAAAACAGTGATCTAAAACACCACAATATCCAACATACACAAACCTCAGGGCAGGGTTAGTAAATACACAGATTGGAATCATGGTGCTCTGTTCCTGAATGGAATGTCCCACAAAAGCACAGGATACAGCACAACATAAGGTCATCTGTTACATATGGAGTGAGCAAAAAGACACTAGCATTTTCTATATGCATAACTGGAAAAACCTGCATAGGTTAAGGGGGAAAAAAAACCAAAACAAAAAAAAAAAAAAAAAAAAAAAAAAAAAAAAAAAAAAAAAAAC
>JAWWLV010000053.1:2802397-2835555 GCA_035041135.1 Platyrinchus mystaceus
AAGACTGGCCACGTACGTTTATGCAGATGTATAAACATTTAAGATTTTGCTTTTGAAAGTTATATTTGACATTGCATGATCATATGTCTATAAACATAAACTTCCTAAGTGCTTTTAAAGAACTTAAATATTGTTTGTAAGCAGAAAATAAAAGTCAAACCTCCATAAATAAAAGCTGAATTGTAAAAAGCAAATAACATAAAGAAAAACAAAACCACAGCAATATGTTGTGACATTTAACTCCTCATAATTTTCAACTCATAGTATCAGGTCATTATATCACAGAATATTCTGAGTTGGAAGGGACCAATGAGGATCACTGAGTCCAAATCTTAAGTGAATGGCCCATGAAGGAGTCAAACCCACAAACTTGGTGTTATTAGCACTGTAGTCTAACCAACTGAGCTAATCTCAGGGTCATACTAATACTACTCTTGCTATCATTTTTCCCAAATATATCAGCTGTTTGAAAAACAAAAATCTCTTTCAATTCTTACTTTAATAACCTTAAATGCTAAAAAAAAAAAAAAAAAAAAAAAAAAAAAAAAAAAAAAAAAAAAAAAAAAAAAAAAAAAAAAAAAAAACCAAACAAAAAACCAAACCAAAACAACAACAACAACAAAGAAGTGGAAAGAAAGAAGCACAAAAGTAAATGTATAACATTTATTTTACATTCCATGATCTTTATTCATATGATTTGATTTTTTGCTGCATTTTTAAATAGGAGTACTGAATCTTCCAGAAGTAGATTAGATTCTATTTGAAGGTTAAGAAAGATAAGCAATGTCTTAACAGCACTTTAATAGCATCTTATAAAAGATCTAAAGCACTAATCCAATGATGATTTCATTATATGTATTCATTTACAGAGACATTCAGTAAGTTTAACTAAATATAAAATTCTGCACATTTCAACATAACTATCCCTTACTATATTGTTCTAAGGGAGATGAGAATAACATATGTATTTTATAAACTTTACGTGGTCTCAGATTTTTTTGGTAAGTCAGCATTCTGCATAATATCTTTTTTAAAAAATTATTTGATTACACAAATATTGCTAGTGTAGTCTGATAACGTGTTCTGTTACATATTTACCTTTATCATGTAGACAATATGTGCAAGGAATTATTATGCTTGAGGACAGAACCATCAACATGCAGAAAAAACTAGCAGTTCAATGTTCTTTCCGGTAATGAAGACTTTGCTTAGATTCAGATATCTACATTACATTTGTGTAACATAATGAAACATAGAAAAAATGTACCGGGCTAATGAAGGGCTAAATAAGGTCTACATTTAACAAATTGAATTGTAGGTGGCAGAGCAGTAAAGGATTAAAGAGGTTTGAAAGGTTATGAAAAACAAGGGTAGTAGTACAAATCCTTTTCTGTGGCTGAGTATTGTCCTGAAAGCAGGACAGTTTTTCCTTCCCAGTCCCAAAGCATCTTGTGAGATAATGAAGTCTTCAAATGAAGTTTAGAGGACTCATCAATACATTTTAATAGAAAATTAACCTACATCTAGAATTCAACCTGAAGAGTAATTAAAGCTTCTCTGGTAACATAACACATGTTTAGTAAAGATGAGAATCATTCCTCTGTTTGATTTCATTACCTTTTGGAGAGCAGAAAATGAACATTTCTTATATTTTCTCTTTTATCTGTTCAGGTCAACTTTAAAATCCATAAACTATAATGAGTAACCATCATTTATAACCATCAGTCTTGAAAAGTTTATGGTTCACCCTTAGGTTTTTCTTAGCTAGATCTTACTACTCTCCTTCTGCAATGCAGTGCTTTATGAAAGTATTACTCCATTAAAAACAGTTGATTGGTTGCTATACTCTTTTCATATCCTTAATCAGAAAGTTGATTTTAGGAGCACCAATATATGGTGATATATTCATCTTCCAGGAGCTGTCATAACATCAGCTAATAAATTATTTTATGCTGACAGTTGTTACAACCCCACTGCTCAAGCACTGGAAGATGAGGGAATGAAGCACGGGGAGATAAAATTGATTTTTTACCCTTTCTGCTAGGTAGTAATACTGAACATCCATCTTAACTTTTAAGATCAAGGCTAGAAGCTAAGAAGGTGGTGGGGTGGTGGGAGAAGGAATCCACCAGATCAATATTATTCATTATAAACCACCTGCATGCAGGCAGTGTCAAAAGTAATACCGTGGATACAGTATAAAACTGGTATCATCAATTTAGCACTACCTTTCTTGGAGTTACCGTGAGAACATTACATTGCAGACTGCCCAACTGCTCTTTTATGGAATTAGTGATATTTTAGTCAAACGACAAAGTCTGATAGAACATTAACTAGGATGTTAGTTCACATTTGAGTAAAACTTACAGTAAACAGCATGCCATCACAAATCTATATACCTGTTTCCAATGTCTATATAAACACATTTTTCTTTGAAATAAACCCTCTGTATTATACATTAGCAACCTCTGCCTAAAAAAAGGGTCAGAACTAGATACTAGTCCTATTACTCTCATTTCCAAAACACATTTATTTTACTGTAAACTCCTTTCATGAAACATCTTGGCACAGTACAACAATAGATTGATAGAATCCTAAGGTGATGGCATGATGAAAGGTTTTCTCACCATAACATTTCCTGTTGTCCATTGGGTTGGTCACTCCGGTAAAATACATGAACTGTCAGCTGTTTTTCTTTTCCACCCTGTCTGTATGTCAGACTAGGTTACATGTCCTGTTAAACGTGAAAAAGATCAGCAATCAGAAGCAACAACCTTTGAGCATCTGTGCCTACATTAGTTCAATGTATTTCTCCCATTCTTGTAATTTCTGTGTGTATGTAAGGTTTAGTGACAGGCAAAGGTTGCCAAAATACAAGTTATAACAAAGCCCTTGCATCTTCCCAGGCAAGAATCTGAGATGCTTACCCAAAGCCCTTGATCTCCGCTCAGAGTGTTTGTTATTCACCATCTGTCACAAATCACTCCGAGCAAAACTGTGGCCTCAGGCCTCTTCCGAATCAAATAGGAACCAAACGTGCACCCAAAACCAGAACTAGACCCTTACTCTTCAACTAGCAATCTCCCTCCATCACTCTTCCTTCATTTAAAAAGCCCCACTGGAATAATTAAAAATTGAGTGAAATGCCCCTTATCATGGGGCAGATATGAAACATTTTTATGCTGTTTTAAGTTTTTACCTCCCTTATTTTAGCTTGCTTTGTAATTTAGAACTTGCCTCTGTCTGAAGTATTTTAAAGAAGCTGGTTTGTTTATTTACCTAGTCTTTTGACTTCAGCTGAATTTCCTGCTGTGCATAGCAGTAGCAAGAGTTGCAAAATGAAGGAGCAAAACCAAACCAAATGAACATAGAATCTGATAAAAAGACTTTGATTTTCAGATACGATATTTTTGTCAGACCTTAAACAACTGTAAAACTGTAAGCTAATGCTGGCTGCTAAGATAAATTTCTTTTATTTATTTGGCCTATAACTGTAAGTACATCAAGTCGAAAAATAATTTATATATTATTTATGTGTCTCTAGGAAAAGTATTTTTTCTCTGATAGTAATATGTTAATTAGAAGTCATCAGAAAGGTTGTGACTAAATGTATTTTCAGTGAATTGAGATGATTTATGAAAAACAAAACTCAGGAGGAAAATGCTTTTTAGCAAATCTGAGACATTACTATAGAATATTACCTTTAAAAAAGCTGTTTTAAATTTAAGAAAAATGAGACACAAGAATGTCAAATGACTTTACCAGATCATTCTAACCAAGCCTTAAGAGAAGACAGAAGTTTCTTGTCCATTTGATTGGATCATTAATTGATGATGTAGGGCAAAATGGGAATAACAATTATGCAAGAAGTTACAAAAACTGTATCTATGAAAAAATGAAACCTAATCTCATCTCTCAGTGACAATAATAAACTACAGAAACAGTAGTAATTTTTTAAAAATCAAAACATAATAGTACACAGCCTTTACTTCATTACAAAGGAAATAAATTTCTGCATTCTAATATATTCATCTAAATTTGCAATATACTCTTTCTTTTCATGTAATCCCAGATTGTAAGTCAGGGCAAAAATATAGGAAATTATTTGGATGCTTTAATTTTTCATATTTGATAGATGTGTATTTTATTTTAAAAAATATCAAGAAGTATTCAAAAGGGGCAGAATATTTTAATCTTATTTCACATCTGAAGAATATGAGCTACAGGGGTCGAATTGACCTGACTACAGCATGATTCACACTTGGTCAACGGCAAAGGCAAAGCTTAGGATATCTCATTCTCAGATCACTGCCTTAAACCTGTACCATTTTGCCAAATAATGAAAAATATTGTTACCTGACATTTAACATGAATTGGCAAGACATTTATTCTTTGCTTCTTTCCTTAGACATTCATACCTCTCAACTTTCTAATTATTCTTTGGGAGGACTTTCATTTTCCAGTATCTGACATTTGGCCCTTACATCACCTAGCTGATTTCACAAAGTTTGTTGGAGAAGTGGCAATGAGTCTCCTGCCTAGCTGGACCAGGTTCTTGGCTTAGGAGTTTTTCCATGCAGCACTCAAGTTAGATGCCTCCTTGCCTTACTGAAGAGATATTTTGTGCAGCTGGAGTGTGGTTGAGTTGTACCTAGAGAGGGATCTGTTGAGCATAAATTTTCTATTTTTCTTTTGGTTTTTATTTTTTTCAATTGGTTTCTCTTTTGAGATGCTAACGTTTTTTCAACTTCCTGATCTTCTACCTGCAGCTTTGCAGAAGCAGGAGAGAAGGATTTATAAGGCTTTCCCAATTTTTATTTGGAAAGGCAAGCAATGGTGTCACCTCAACACAAAAGTCCATTATTGTCCTTTAGAAAATGGGTTTCTTTTCCTACAGTGCCCAAGGGTGACTCACATGTCACTGCAAAGGCATCAGAAAGATTAGACTCATAAGGGAACAATTATCCACTCCTAGAACAGTGCAAAACCCACTTTCCTATTAAAGGGAACAATTGCCTACTCCTAGAACAGTGCAGAAACCATTTTCCTATTAAAGATTAGGGCATTAACAACTGCCTGGAAAAAACCCACAAACACCACATTGAGAACAGAAGCTCATTAATCTTTGCACAGTATCCCATGCAAGATGCTTGCAGACTGTTGCAAGTGGATTAAGTACAGTATTATAATCAGTTTCAATTACTCTATTATTATTTCCACAAGAGCAGCTGCAAATCCTCTCTTATGTGGTGGCATTCAATGTGGTCGAGGGGATGTCTAAATTAATGTGTATTCTTACAAATTATATCCTATTTAAAAAAAAAGAAAAAAGACTGAGTAAGTCGTAAGCAGACAACTGACTGGGCATAATTTTTCAGAACAAGGTAGCACAAGAGGGAACAGTTTTCTGTGGCAAGATCACATGTGGAGACAATATTCGTGTGACCACTTTAGTCTGGTAAGTCAGTTGCATTACATTTTCTACTAATTGGAAACAAATTAGCACTGTCAGGAGAAAACAGTGCAAACATTGAACTCTAATCTCCTACTAGAACATGCCATGCATATTATCTAGGAGGTTTTTAATATTTGTGTGTACAACTATTATTTTTTTTCTTAACCTCCCATTATTTCATTTTGCCTCTGGGGTTCCACTTTTAGACAGGCTCTAGTCCTATTTGCAAATCTTGAACCACTTCGAATAAATTAAGAATGTTAATTACTGTACAGGTAATGTCACTTTTGATAACTGCAGGATTGTGTTTTAGAAACTGATTTGTATTTTTGCCCTTCTTGTTGTCTCTGTTGAACACCTAGTTTAAGTGTTTGATCTGTGTACATCTCATGAGCTTGATATTTTGTAAATAACCTGTCTGGATCTGTACCCATTCTTATTCAAATTTTTGTGGGGGTGGGTAAAAGACATTTGCATAAAACTGTGGAATTCTATTGTGTAAATGTCTATTCAACATAAGATTCAGAAATATTTAAAAAGAATCCTGTAACATTCTTATGCAATGTGATAATGTGGGTGTAACCATGTGTGTCATAGCACATAGGCACTATTGTGAAGATGTTTGAAGGGTAAAGTCAAATATCTACAAACTCCTTAAATGTGGTTGACTGCTCAGGCTTTCATCCTTAGAATACTACATTTTAAACAGAAGTATGTGAGGTGTATGAGAGGTGCTGGATAGGTGAACTGGAAAGTAAATATATTTTAATTCATATAGTGATGGAACCACTGCTCTGTAAATATCTTCATTATAGTTTTTTACATTCTAAAAACCTTTCATCTATGTAGCCATTCACTACAGAAGTATACATGTTCACCAGAGCTGAGCTCTCTTACAGGAGTAGCATATATCAAAGCAAAATAGCATTGTTGGAATATCCATATCAAAATAAGGACTTCTGCAAATTTAACAATGAAAGCATTTATGAGGGTTTGGGGGGGGGTTGTGTATTTCTACATGTGTGCACATACTTATTAACATGTCTTTGTGATCTTATTTGCTAAATGGTCCTAGTTATTCTCAGAAAATATATTTGATGATGTATTGGAAAAGGTCCTTTCCTGGATTAGGATTTCAGTTCAGGTTGTTCTTCACTATTCTAGGGAGAGAATCTTGCTGGTGTCAGCTGAGGCTGACACCAAAGGTGTAATTTGTATTACTTACCCATCTGTAAGCTTTGCTTGTTTTTTTCCTTATTTACACAGATAGATTGTGGACTCCCTATCTCTGCAGGTGTTCAAGATCAGGCTGGATTGGGCTCTGAGTAACCTGGTCAAGTAGGAGATTCCCAGCCCACAGCAGGGTGGGTTGGAACTAGATGATCTTTAAGGTCTCTTTCAAGCAAACCATTCCGTGACTGTATGATTCTATGATCACTGATTTTATTTTAAGGTGGAAAACAATATCCTTCTAAGAACCAAACTGAAGTCAGTATTTTATTTTACTGATAAACCTTTGCTATAGTTTAGAGAGACAGAACACAGAGTCATTTACTACAGCAAGGAATATAGTGAACATTAAACAACCATTCCCTTATTTTTGGATATTTAACTTAAGAAAACTGAGGTAGAAATTTATCCAAAAAAATGAAACTTGGAAAATCAGAAACACTATTTGTAAAGTTATTCTCAATGTACATACAACTGAAATTCACAGTCTCGTTTTTTTGTTATGCAATAACACAATTTCCAAAATAAAATCTTAAAGGTAAATCAGATAACTATATACTTCTCAATCAATGGCCGAAGATGCCTTAGTGTTTTATGCCTGTGTGATCATTACTGACAATATGTCTGGTGTTGAAAAGCTTATTCAAATGCTGAAAAATGCTTGTCATTTACTATGCAACCAAATAAAATGGCAAGTTAGACAGCTGCATTGATGTTAATATATTGGTATTTTACAGAGAGAATCAATGCAATACAACTAAATTGAAAAGGCCTTCTTTCTATACCTGGGGCAGGTTCACCAGTGAACACAATTCCTTTACCAAGAATAATAACTTACATTAGGTATAGCCAGGAAATTCCAGCTTTTAGACATATTGTTTGAGATCTTAACTATGTTAAAGCTTTGACTTCAGCCATTAGATTTTATGCATGGAGGATTATTGCTGTCAGATATTTTCTCTTTACAGCAAAAGGCATACTGTCCTCAGCAAATTCACGAAATCACATATTAAAATCTTGTTAGAAAGTCACTGATTCTTTTAAGGACAGTATCAAACCATTTTTAAAATAAATTACATTTGTGGATTCTGTCTAAATATTCTGCTCAAAAAAGACTGAAAAATTTCATCAGTATTATATACCATAAATCCTCATCTGCTTTTCCTTTTGTTTATTATGTATGGGATTTTTCTGAAGAACTAAGTCTTAGTTCAGAAAGAGTGGATTTCTTGCTAAGATTTTCTAGAAAACTTGAAATTAATGCCTGTTTTAGAATCAGAATATTAAAAAATGACAGTTACTGGGCTTCATCATGGATATCATAGTGGATAAAGACTGTATACACTACAATGTTATATAACCTTATGAAAATAATTGCATGATAAGTTTTAAAGGTCTAGCATTATAATGCCTAAAAATCTTTCCTGTTGCTTTTCTCATTTTCTTTTTTTCCTTTTTTTTTTTTTTTTTTGTTAGAAATGAGTCTTAGGTAGCAAAAGGACCACAACAACTACTTTGAATTTACCTTTTTCCTATAGTCAAGATTTCTCCTAACACAGTGTCAGCTTCTGTGTTTCTCACTTCCTAATGGCTGTACCCCACACCTCTGGTGGAGTCGATGGATCTCATACAGATGAGTGCCAGGTTTTCAAATATTTTTTTTAGTTTTCTTCCCACGAGTTTTGTGATTGCTCTTGTGTTTACTCATATGTTTGCCAGACAGCAGGGGAGCTCGTTTGATAGACACTCTCCCCTCTCTCCCCAGTGGCACAGGGGTGGATTCTCCATCTCCATTTTTTATATCCCTTTTCATGTCTTCCTCTGAGCTAATCAGGTCTGTCAGAGAAAACAAAGTTCACATCAACCTAAAAACACAGTGAAAAAGGGGTTTGCTGTTTTTTTCCCCTTCCTTTTTTGCACCATCTAGTTTCTCACTACTATCAAACTTTGATAAACATATTTGTCACAAAAACCTTTTGAGAAAAGTTCCCTTTAAAATTCATTACATGAATCAAAGCTATTTACTTTTCATTTGGAAAGTGGGTTTTTTAGACATCTAAATTGGGTTGATTTCTGCTTCTTATATGCACATTATTATTGCTATTGGTAAAATTTATAGGCAGTAAAATATGAAAAATAGTATTAAATATTAATTGTTAAACAGTTACAATAAAAGACCAAACATAACACTCTTCATTTTATGGGTCATAATCTTGCTTCAAAATGCTACTTTTAATTCACAAGAAGGATTACCATGTGGAAAAGAAAAGACTTAAAATGTAATTATTATCTCAGGAAGCTTAAATTCCTTGGAAAAGGGAATAAAACTGTGTTATTCCACCACTTGTCGTATCAGTACACTATTTTCACATGACATGTAGTGTAGACAATATTATAGTAACTTTAAAAGTCTTAATATAAATACTATAATAGTTTTGTGAGGGGTTTTGTTTGGGTGGTTTTGGTTTGGGTTTTTTTGTTTATTTTTTGTTTGTTTGTTTGTTTTGTTTGTTTGTTTGGCTTTTTTGTAGTCTCTTGCTAAAAGTAATGGCTACTGTTTTGGGGTTTTATTTATTTTGAAAGAGATAAACTGTCCATTTGAGTTAAGAGCAAGTCTTAAAATTACTTGCTCCAGAATACTGAAAATATCCTGGCCAGCATCAGGAACCAAAAGGAAACAAAGGCTGTTGAACATTACACTAGATAAATGTTTCTTTCCACTTTTTCATCAAGAGCATTTAACCACACCAGCAAATTGTCAGCTTTGCAAGAGCAACAAAAATTTTGCTCAAAACCCAAAGTGAAATAAATTAATTAAAAATTAAAGAAAGAAAAGAAAGTGAAAACTCTTCCAGGAATCAAAAGAATCTAAGAAGATTTTGATTTCCATTTCCACACCTAAAAATCTAAACCCATTGTTTGATTTTAATAGCTCCTTATCCATACCCCATAGGACTTAAAAAAAAAAAAAAAATACAGAATTCAATAGTGGGGACTGTGAAAATGAAATCTTGTATAATGTAGGAAAAGATCCAGTTCAAGACCATCTTAGGAACCTGAATGTGCACAAGCCCCTGGGACGTGATGAGATGCATTTGAAGGTCCCAAGGGAATCAATACATTAAGTTGCTAAGACACTACCCATCTTATTAGAAAAGTCATGGCAGACTGGTGAAATTCCCACTGACTGGAAAAGAGGAAACATAAACTCTATTTTCAAAAAGGTAGAACAAGGAGGACCGAGGAAACTACAGGGTGGTCAGTCTCACCTTGGTGCCCGGCAAGATCATGGAGCAGATCTTTCTGGTAACTTTGCAAATGCACGTGGAAAATAAGGAGGTGATTGGTGACAGTCAATATAGCGTATCATACCTGACAAATCTGATAGTATTCTGCAACTGATACAGCATTGGTGGATAAGGGACTGATGTCATCTACCTGGACTTGTGCAAAACATCTGACACTGTCCCACACAACATCCTTCTCTTTGAAGCAGAGTGGCATGGATTTAGCAGATAGACTGCTCAGCATATAAGGAATTTTCTTTATGGTTGTAGTCAAGGAGTCGTGACCAATGTCTCCAGGCGGAGAACAGTGAGGAGCGCCATCCCTCAGGGGTTGGTATTGGACCAGAACTGTTTAACACCTTTTGGCAGTAACATGGACAGTGGGATCAAGTGCACCCTCAGCAAGATTGCCAATGACACCGAGCTGTGTAGTGCAGTTCACACGCTGGAGGGAAGGGATGTCATCTACAGGGACCTTGACAGGCTTCAGAGGGTGACCTGTGTGAACCTCATGAAGTTCAACAAGGCCAAGTGCAAGGTCCTGCACCTGGGTCAGGGCAACCCCAAGCATGAATACAAACTGGGTGACAAGTGAAGTGATGAGCAGCCTTGAGGAAAAGGACTTGGGGGTGCTGTTGGATAAAAAGCTGGATACAATGCAGCAAAGTGTATTTGCAGCATAGAAAGCCAACTGTATCCTATGCTGGGCTGCATAAAAAGAAGCATGACCAGCATGACCAGCTCTGCTCAGCTGCAACCCCACCTGGAGTACTTCAGTAGTTCAGTTATATTGGTAGAAATTTTAATATAAAGAAAAAAAATTGCTCGTTACGGTACATCGTTCATCCTCAGTAGTGACTGAGACACTACTGAGTAACAAAATCCCAAACTGTTCAGGATGTATGTGTTTAAGCAGGTGGAATTAAAACTGCATTTTTTTTATTTTATATTCCTTGAGTTTGCAACACCTTTACAGTCAGCATTTAATAGAATGGGAATGAGGAAATGTGCTTGTGTGTGCCTCTGTGGCGATAGATATACCTCTGGCAATATTAGCAATGAAAGCTGCTAAAGATTATAGGTAAATTTAGCTATTGGAAATGGGTTATTGGAGAAAGTAATTAGAGGCACATTCTATTAAGTAGTGTGCACAAAAGACGGAGTTTTTTTCTGTTCAGTGAAAAGCGTTTCAGCTTTTCTAAACATTGTTAAAGTGTTATCTTCTCCTATTTTGTGGGAATGGCCAATATTACACACCTCTGCAAAGACCTTGCAGTTTGCAGCTACATAGTTACATTATAGTTACAGAAGTGCAGTTTCTCTTTATCCTCTCTTTTTCCTATCTTTTCTTTTTCTGCCATTCTTTGTCTCTTTCATAAATAAGAAAACATACGTCTTAAATTGTTCCAAGTCTTAAAAGCACTCCAACTGTGGGCTTTGGCTTTAGCTCATACACTCCAATTCTCGGTTTTAAAGCAAAAGAGCTAGCCCTACAGGAAGGAAATAAAATAAAAATAAAATAAATAGGAAAAAAAGCTGATTGATGTCTTTGAATCTCTGAGTGGAGAGGTGAGAGGTGAAAATCTCTAGTGTATAGGTGATACATAGAAATGTATATTAGTAAATTAGTATTTAAATGCACTGATGATAAATGAGATCCTTAGCATGATGTATTTAAAATACCTCCAGTGAGTCTGAAAGTAGATATTCTCTTTGTTATGTCTTCAATACAAATACAGACTTTTCAGATGGAATGAGGCAACATTCCAGAGCAGATTAGCACATTTGTTCTGTAGTACTTCACAATCTTGACTTATGAATTCTGTGAACTCAAATTCTGTTAACACTGTCTCAGAATCACAATAAAGACAATATAGCTTCAGAACCTTAAATACTGTGGTTTTAAATAATGTTCATTTTAATCAAAAGATTCTCTAGTGGAGTATTCCATGTATTTTATTCATGGTGAAACAAATGAGCTGGAAGGGTTGCCATTGTGGTTAGGCAGTAAAGAATTATTTTATTTTAAAAACACTGTGATTAGCTTTGTATATACATGGGTGGGTGGAAGAGTGGGTGTGAGCAGCCCTAGTTGAGTGCATGCATATGTAGACACAACAATGAGGTAGCCAAAGCCAAGAAAATTAAATGTCACTTTTTTGTATCCTTAGTAGTTTTAAATGTGGAGTCAAATATTATTGCTCAAATGAAAAGGAAAAAAAAGCGTAAACACACAACGACATTGGACATAGTCAGCTATTAAATATAGCAGATTCCTTAGGGTAGGTATTGCATATACTGCTTAATTGTATAGTGCCTGAAGGAAAATGTTGCTGTTTCTAGAAGCAACCATAAAAATATCTGAAAGGTTTAATTGTTTTGATAATATTTAACTGATATGTCAGTGGTATGATCTTAGAATCAAAGAGCCTCTGTTCTGTCACAAAAATGTCCCAGAACACTGGCAAAGTCAGCATGGGAGGCTGAGGGCTTTCCTATATCTGTCTTCCTCAACACTGCCTCTACACCAGCTTGTATTAGTATACAGCCAGCATGGCTTCATAAGAAGAAAGTACTGCTTATCCAACCTGATTTCCTTTTATGACAAGGTGACCCACCCAGCTGATCAAGGGAAGTCAGTTGATATAATCTTTTTGGATTTCAGTACTGTCTTTCACAGGATCCTTCTGGACAAAATGTTCAGCACACAGCTGGGTAAACACATCATGTGGTGGGTGAGCAATTGACTCACGGGTCAAGCACAGGGTGTAATAGTGAATGGAGGAACACCAGAATGGTGACCTGTCACTAGTGGGGTTCCACAGGGCTCCATCTTTGGCCCTGTGCTCTTCAAAATCTTCATAAATTATGTGGATGCAGGATTCTTAAAAATACTAAGTTTTCAGATAACACAAAAAACTGGGAGAATCTGCTGACTCCCTGAAAGGCAGGGAGGCCCTGCAGAGAGACCTCGACAAATTAGAGGACTGGAAAATAACCAACTATTTGAAGTTCAACAAAGACTAGTGCCGGATTCTACACCTGGGATGGGGCAGCCCTGAATGTTCATACAGACTGGGGAATGAGATGCTGGAAAGCAGTGCCACAGAAAGGGACCTGGGGGTCCTGTTCTAGGGCAAGTTGAACATGGGTCAGCAGTGCCCTGGCAGCCAGGAGGGCCAACCGTGTCCTGGGGGGAAGCAGGCAAAACATCGCCAGCCAGTCGAGGGAGGGATTGTCCCACTCTGCTCTGCACTGGTGTGGCCTCACCTTGAATATTGTGTGCAGTTTTGGGTACTGCAATATAGGAAAAATATTCAGCCATTAAAGGGCATCTGAAAGAGAGTAACAAAGATGGTGAAGGGCCTTGAGGGATGCTGTATGAGAAGTGGCAGAGCTCCCTTGGTCCGTCCAGCCTGGAGAAGATTGAGGGAAGACCTCATCACAGTCTACAACTTGCTTTTAAGGGGAAGAGGAGAGGCAGACACTGCTCTCTGCTCCGTGATGACCAGTGACAGAACCCAAGAGAATGGCCTGAAGTTGTGCCAGGATAGGTTTAGGTTGGATATTAGGAAAAGATTCTTCACCCAGAGGGTGGTTGGACACTGCAACAGGTTCCCCAGGGAAGTGGTCACAACACTAAGCCTGACAAAGTTCAAGAAACACTTGGACAATACTCTCAGACACATGTAGTGACTCGGAGGGACGGTCCTGTACAAGGTTGGGTGTTGTACTCAATGATTTTTTTTAATACTTTCCAGCTCAGTGCATTCTGTGGTTCTCTGAAGTCACTAAATATGTAAAGTTTTTAAACTCTATTTTAAAAGGGTTTATGAGGCTTGGTAAAAATTGAGTTGTCTTCACTTTAACATCTGTATAATCAGTTATAGAATTATCCTAAAATTTTTAAAGATATAATTAAGCCCTATTGTTAAATAATATTAATGTTGATGTTGATATTGTTATTAATATTAATATTAATATTATTAATATTATTCTGTATATTAATATTAATAAAACCAGCACGAGGCATAATTATCAGAAATATAAATAAATGTAAAATATTTATTAACTTTAATGTTACATTAACAGCTGATATGTTTCAGTGTGCTCATATCTTACAAACACTTCAAACACTTCCCACAAATCAGGAACCCAAACACTATTTCATTTTAAGATGTTTTGAATTTGTAGCTAGTAATTGTAAGTTTAAAAAAAAAACAAAAAACAAAAAAAAAAAAAAAAAAAAAAAAAAAAAAAAACAAAAAAAAAAACCCAAAACTTTTTACTCATTTGAAGTCAGGCAAGGTTGTCTGTACGCATTGTAAATTCTTTTAGAGCTATGCAATCCAACCCAGGGAGGATATGCTGATTAGTGTTGTCTCTTGTCAGCAGTCTTGCAAGGTCAAATACAAGTATCTTGGCTTTAGCTTTCTCCAAATATACAGTGAGACTTAAATGCATTTAGAATAGACAGTACATACTGTAAAGCTGCTCACATACAATGAACTTAAGATTCAATATTAGAGTGTAACACTATAGAGTGCAAATCAGAATCTTCACAATAGACTTAATGGTAATAAGCAGTCCTGCAAAAGCCCACTTGAACAAAGTCGTTTTTAAACTATTCCCCTCTGAAAGTAAAAGTCTAAATGACATGGAATGTGAAAAAGATTTAAACAGAAGTGATTCAAATCGTTTGCGCTAGAAAAACCAGTCCTTCATGAAATAAAGGTTACGAGAACACGAGGCAGAACTCTTTGCTTTTCCCTGTTATGAGTTAAAGCGGGGAGGGACGGTGGAGTTTCAGTAAGAAAATACGCTGCTCCCAAGTGAGTTGTGCTGCAGCTCACATGCTGTACCCAAAGCCAGGCTGGGGCTGCCCGTAGGGAGGTGCAGTGTAGCCGTAGCCAAAAGGTGCTTGTGGAGGAACTGCGACACTGGGTCCCGCTGTCAGCATGAGCTGGGGCTGGCCTGCAACACACAAACGGCATCCTTACTGCCCCTGCACTCGGGGCTCGCTCTGCAAAACCCCTGCAACCGCCCTGGGGGTGTTGGGGTGTGTAACACCGAGTCCCCGCCGGGCTGGTTTGGGGTCTGCGAGTCCCCGCCGGGCTGGTTTGGGGTCTGCGAGTCCCCGCCGGGCTGGTTTGGGGTCTGCGAGTCCCCGCCGGGCTGGTTTGGGGTCTGTGAGCCAGAGCAGGTATTTCCCCACAGAACAGGAGGAGGGAGTAGGTGGCTAAAAACACTGCACTGTAAAGTGTATGAGGAAACTCTCACTAGAACTCGTGGAATAACCTGGATACAAAGCGAATACCCGTGATGGACAAGAGCCAATTAATGCACCCGCTGGAAGGCTGGGACAGCACAGCTCCTGAACACCCTCCCTTAACGAGCCAGGACAACCTGAAACCCTGCAAGCCCACAGCCCACCTCAGCAGCCACAGCTTCAGAGTGGCACTTTATCTAGTATTTTGGAACACATTCCTTATGACCTGATTTCTCATGAAGAACATTCCAATCTCCAAGGATTTCCTTGGGAAAAGCCAAGATTAGAGAAGTGTTGTTTTAAGAGAAAAATGTGTTATGGACAACACAGGAACTGAAGCATTACCATAAACAATAGGTTGTGTTTCTGTAGCTTGCTCCTCTTCCTTTCTCAAAGACTCTGATGCATCCAGTTTATCCACCTGGAATTGAGACCAACAGTTAAAAAAACCTCCTCTAAAACAGGTACTTACTTGTGGCAGAGAAGTGGAAAAGCCTTAGTGGTATGTTAACACCCATCCAGGAAAGGAGACCATTTACAAGTTAAGATCAATTCAAGTAGCAATGTTGGTACTGGTGCAGTCAAGATTCTGTTTCCTGAAAAAAGCCCTCCTTGAGGCATTTGTGTAACTGCTTTGAAAGCTCACTCCAGGCTGAAGCTTTGCACGGATGGCTGGAGCTACTTGGACATCAGGAATTAGCTCATCAGGGTCGCTCCAGCTACTTCAAACCAACAGCCTTTAGGACAAACTCGGATTTGAGCACAGTCTCAGTTGGAGACCTTTGGCATTGGAGCAAAAGTTCCCCTGAAGACAGCACTGGGGTACAATAATCTGATTTAGGTACAGCAGACTGCAATAGCATCCGACATGTCACTTGAGCCTCAAGATTTCACTTTCCAAACCCATTCACTCATGCAATTTAAGTTCAAATGCAGAGAATGCATGTGTATAAGACTTGCTTTTTCCACTCCAGAACTGTGTGGCAGTCAGCCTAAACCCACAGATACTCCAATCCTTCCAGCTTAACACACAGTAAGGACACAAGCCTGGCCAGCTCCAGTGCTGCACAGCGAGTGCACTCGTGCTCTCAGCCCACCCCTACAGAAAGGCAAGAGAAGAGACTTATTCTGCAGTGAAACATTGCTTGTTACTAAAACAGGTCCAGGGGAACCCAGCATTTCTACAGGCTAAGGCAGGCCCTGAAGCTAAAACCACAAAATGAGGCATTGATATTTTACCTGGGAGATAAGATTTAGAGTAAAGTCAAAGACAATCACGCCAATTACTTTTGAAGACAGTAAGACAACTCACAAACCAGATTCACCTTTCATTTCATTCATGTCCTTAATAAAGGAGTTTGAAGACGGGTTTCCTGCACTTACACAGGGTCAGTGTTACTTATTCAGCTGGACAAACACCCTGGAGATGAACAGTTTCCAGTTTAACTGTGCTGCATTAACAAATCTCTGGCAGCTGTGACTCTTCCTCTCAGTTGTGTTTACAGGTGTTCCATAAACCCGTTAACCCATAACCTCAAGCTGAGGCACAAACCCAGGAGGTGGCAGAAGTGCTGAGCTCGAGTTCCCTCCCTGACTGGGCTTCCAGTCTGTTGGTTGCCTCACCCCAGTCTCTGGTTTGCTGCTGCCAAAGGGCCCAGGATCGTGTGCCAACGCTCCCAGACTCATTCCCAGCCCCTGTGCTGAGAACTGCACTGTTTTCAACTCAAACAGCAACACACTGAACACAGAAGCACAAGTTCAGAGATGCAAAACCCAAGGAGAATGTGCAGAGGTTGCTACCAAGCAGAGGCACTTGGCTTACACACACTTGGAAAGCCTCCAGCCCAGGACATTCAATGCATTTTTGACCCAGTTTTGATGCCTCCCCTCAGAGCTCCACAAATATCGACAGTAACAAGCGCAAGTTTGAAACCAGCCTGCAGGGTGGTGCTTACACCACTTGCTCGAGCATCACCAGGTTCAGGGCCCTACACACTTGTAGCAAGATTGATTTCAAGGCTTTTCCACAGGGACTGCAAGAAGCTGCAGAGGAAAAGTAACATGCATTCAAATGTTCTCGTGTCATGTGTGCATGAAAAAGAGGCAAGAGTACTGAAGCACGAGTGAGGGCTGAAGATGACTGCCAGACAGGCTCCCCCCAGAAAACCACAGCAGCCCACAGCAATGCCTTGGAGCTTAAGGAAGAGTGGGATGTAATTGCAATGACTGCTACACATGCTTAGGTTATGCAAACACTGCAGTTCAATTACCTTTTTTCACACACACGCTCTCCTACTGCCTCACTGACTACTGCTGAAGGGCCTCACACTACTGCTGGTCAGGTTAGCCCTGAGTGCCAGTGGTGTCTTTACAACAGTTTGCATTCAGTTCATCTTCAAAGCCATTTGTCACTTTGTCTGAACCACATTAATGGAAAAAACTCCCACTAGGGCTGAGCCCTGGGCTAAGGAGAATCACAGTGGGGTTTGTGGGGAAGCAGATGGACAGAGACCTTGGATTGCCCTTCTGAAGGTCAAAACTGCACAGCAAAAGGCAAGCCCTGGAGTAGCCTCAGAAGAGCAATAAGCATTACCATTTTTATGTATTTTTTTTTTTAATGAGGTAGCAAGAGAAGTTTAGTGAAGCTGAAGAGCTTGGAAGGCAGTTGTTTTTGGACAAGTACTAGGAATTTACTACAGGGAAGAGAACCACAGACTTGTCTAATAGCTGAAGTTTTAAGTTCTGTGAGAACTAGAGCACCGTGGGGATTAGACCAGCACCATGAGAACTGGACACCTGAGTGAGGAGGAGTCTCTTCTGAAGCAGCCAGTATCTACTCTGCCTACTGTCAGCACACATTAGTCATGGTCAAGGGATCAGAAACTGGATCACAGTCCTCAACCAGCAAATGCCAGACTGATTTATGGCTCACAGACGTATTTCTTATTGCAGGAGGTTCTTCCAGTCAGATTGGCTGTCAAATAGTAGCACTTGTGCCTTGTTCCAATACCAGGTTGACTGTGATCCAACTGATCACCTGAATGCCCTTCCTGAGGATCTATTAGCTCATTAGTAGCAAATGAATCTACTTTTCTCCTACAGCACTAGCTACTGAGAGTTAAACAATTTGCATATGCTTTAGTGATATTTTGTTTGGGGAAAAAGCAGTAGCAGCAGTGTAGTAAACATAGGAAAGAAAAAAACTCATGCAGAATCCTTAGACTTAGTCCTCCAGACTTAAAGATGGAAAACAAGAATCAACTTTCACCTTTTCCTTTATTGCATCAACCTGCAAAGGAATTCAGAAGGTGCAGCTTAGAAAAATCAAATTCCATAATTAGCATATAAAAGGTAGAAACAAAAGAGTCAGGGAAGAAATAATTAAAAGGTACAGGCGAGTCAAAACAAAGGTACACCAGAAGTATCTGCTTTAGAAAGGCAGCTCTGCTTGTTGCTGGCTCTTACTGAAGTGATTTCACAGCTGCACTACAGCTACACCCTGCAGCAGACCATGGAATGTTCATCTTCAGTCCTCCTCCAGGGCTGCTGCTCTCAACAGAGGCCTGGTGGTACTTGGTACATCGGCACCTCTGACAACGTCACTGCTCAGACAGCCCCACCTCCCCCAAACCCCAGCATTTAAGGGACTGCAGAGTCCTGCCTTTGCAAGGAGCTGCCAGGCACATCTCCAGGCAAACAGGCACTCTGGTCTCCATTAACTTTCATGGAAAGAGTCTTAATCATTAAGGAATTTACACCACTTCACTGAAGATGCTCTAAAAGCTTCAGCTGGGCAAGTCTTGTAGTGACAGCTGGATTTAACTCTCATCTGTTCAAGTCTGTCACAGCATTGCCAAGTACTTCCCCCATCCTGAGTCACTTCAAGTAAGAGCTGAGTCATAATTAGTGCCATTAAGTGTCAGAGCCATGTTTTAGAGTTAAATGCACAGCAGAACAAGTTATGTCCAGATCTAGCTGTAAAGCTTTTTTAGTACACAGTCTGGAGTTTAGTTAAAGCTTGATCCCAGCTGGGATTCCTGACTGACACAGCATATGAAAAGCCTGAATCCTGCAACTACTTTAAGACACTGCCCATGGTCAGGCAAATACTACTGATGTAGGTTCTGTAATTGAGAGGGTGGAGCCTGCAAGTGTTTCAGTCTCTTAGAGGGCGAAGTCTCTCCCCAGATGGACTGAAAAATAAGTGTGGACATGGACAGACAGACACTTGACAAAGCCCAAATCAATGTTAGTAGCAAGCAGACAGTCTCAAGGCATCACCACAGTGACTTAACAAGCCTTTGGTGTTGGAGAAGCACCTGCTCTTACCTTGGTCAAGTATTCCTTCATGACCTGAATAAAGTATGGCATGGCAAAGTCCATAATGTTGTGCCTCCACGCTGTTTCCAAGACAACATCTGGCCTTAGGAGATCGTAGCAGGTGAAGAGACAAGCACCAAAGCATTCTCTCTTGTTCTCCTGCAAGAACCACTGCAGCAGCTCCTCTGCCAGCTCAGTATCTTTGGATTCTGAAGCATACTGCATTGCATCCTGCAACAGGACAGAGCCTTTAGCCTCAGGGACCAGAGAACAATCACTGGGCGTGCTATTTAACTGAGTTCAGCCTTCTGCTGACCACAGAGCTTGACCAGGAAGCCATGGCAGGCCTGCCAGGCCTGGTGTGAGGGGTGCTCTCACCTTGTAGAGCCTGTCCTTCTTGCAGAGCTCCACGCTCTGCTTCCAGCGGTTGTTCCCTTTGAAGAGATAGGCGGCGATCCTTCGGAACTCGATCAGCTCGTGTTTCTCCAGGCGCTGAGCCAGGGAGATGTTGTCAAAGTTGTCATAAGCATCTATAGAAGTCCTAAGAGCCTGAGTTGGGCAGGAAAAAAAGAGTTACTCGCACCTCAAAATGCAAACATCTGCCATGCACCTTAGTTCTGTGCTCCTGCCTGCAGCAGGGTCAGGTATTCCAGCAGACCTGCAGAGACATCTACTATTTTTTCTTTGACACACATGTTATTCCAGCCAGTACTTTTCAGCAGTGATTACTGAGGTGAAGAGCCTCTCCATACCAACAGCTGTTCTCTGGAAACAGTAGAACAGACAGACATCACTGTTTGACTCTCCTGTGAGTTCTTTCCTTACTACCCACCGTTTGCCTTTTATAAATAAAGGCTGGCCTGTCACACTCATAACACAGTAGCCACTCTACCCCCAGTGGGAATGACACAAAAAACTCCCAGAAAGCCACTAACAGTTCTCTGCTTCACCCTTGGCCAGCCACCTGTAGGTCGGTTTGAAGTGTGGAAGAACACATACTTAAGGAATTCAGGTTAACAGCAAGCAGGTAAAAACTACTGAAAACAAAAAACCTGTGTTTCTAGACATTAAACAGACTGACACAGAAGCCAGAGATTCAGGAATGGCCACTTCTATCCCAAAGCACAGACAACATCAGGTATTAACTGCTTCAAGGCATACCTGGTAGTCTTCTTCAATAATGAAGAGGTTGTTCAGGGACTCATTCACGGATTTGTTGTTGTGATTTTGAACTGAGCGCAGGTAAGGCTTAACCAGGGGCAGCTGTTTAACCTGCAGGGAATCAGGTAGACAAATTTAATTCCACTTTTTGTGGAAGTCTCAGCATTTTCCCTGTGAGGCATTTTCAAATGCTACTACAGATAAATGCTTTCCCAACTGCAACCTTTAATTTGAGCTGAATAGTAGGAAGATTACCTTTGTGAAGAAGGTGACAGCACGAGTGTGGTCAAGCCGAGGGGACAACACCATCAGCAGGTCATTGAGCAAGAGAGGTTTAAATTCCAAATAGAATTGAACTGCCTTGTAATACAGCTCCACATTGGCCACCTGGAGATGAGCAAAGATGCACGTTCAGAGCACAAGTTTGATTGTGGGGAAATCCAGATGAAAGACAGACATGACTTTAGATATTCCTGCAAAACTGAACCACTCATCCAACTCATTCTTTCCTCTAGAAATCTCTAGTTACTGTAGTTGACTTGCTTTGAAATTATGTGGCAATATAAAGAGCACTGCATTTCAAACAGGCTACTGATGAAGGAAGAGAACTGAAGTGCACATAGTTAAGACATTTACCTCCTTTCACTAAGAAAGCAATACCTTAGTGATGATATCTTTGAACTGGCCTTCTTTCCAAGCATCTGTTGGGTGATTCATCATTGTGATTATGGCATTATCATACTCTTCATACTTATCATACAAGAACACCAGTTCAGCCCAGAGATGGGCTTGTTCTGCAGCTCTCAGAACCTAAGAAAAGGCATAGTTAGCAATAAGTTAACAGGGATTTCCATCAGTGTCCATCAGTGCTCAGGCTTTAGTGCCATTAATAACCTCAAGAGCTGCTATTGCAAAAGCCAGGGCACAGACAGATGTGTTTTAAGCTAAATTTCAGGCCTCACATACTCACCTTGGGGATGTTGACTCTGGACCAGAACAGCTCCAAGTGCTCCCTCATCTTCTGTGGCTTGAATTTGGAATAGAGAATTGCTAGCTCTGTGAACATCCCCATGTGTGCTCGCTCGAGCCCAAGTGCTGCTTCCAACATAGTTATCAGCTCCTCAAAGTAGCCACGATCCTACAAGATACACATACTTCACATTAGGAACCATCCTGACCCTACAGCTCCAGTTTTTGGGCAGAGTTGCCATGAAAGAATTGACTGTGCAACAGGAGCCAGTTAATTACCTGGTAATAGTTGATCAGCTCCTCCAGCTCGTCCGCGTGCACCACGATGTGGAGCCCACACATCTGAGCCAGGCGGAATTCTTTCCCATCCACGCAAGCGAAGCAGACCTGGAAGCGACAAGTGTGTTACTGTTTATAATCCAAGCCTCAAAGTCCTTCCAGGGGACCTCTGGAGGCCTTTCAAGCCCAGCCAGCCAAGTTCACCTCTTTCCACGTGCGGGTGCTGTTGGCTTTCCGAGCCCCATCCACGGCTGCCTGGTATTCCCCGAGGTGCACCAGAGTGGAGGCCAAGCGGCCGAAGTTGGACACGTTGTTGTACAACAGCTTGGCCGCCTCGTACATCTTCTCGTCGTAGCAGCGATCGCCCACCTGAGGGACAGCACCACACGTCAGCCTTGCACGTTTTCAGTCACTGGCTTACATGAGATGTGCAGCATTCCAGCCATTACCAAACGGGAATGTCTCTGAAGGCCAAGATTTATCCAAAGAGACAGCAGTCCCGGCACCCCTGCAGTCAGCAAGACTGAAGGAGCAGCGATTCAGCAAAACAAACCCATTCTCACTCACTTGCTGGATGTGTGCGTTGTTGGGGCCATTGATGAACTCCTCCAGCTCTGCCAGGCGGTTGGTTTTAGCAAGAGCAAAGATTAATTCTGTTTCCACATACGACTCCCGGGCCTTCTTACGTGCCATCTGGAGATACTTCACCAGCTCTTCCCAGTTTCCTAGGAAATGCAGTTCAGAATTTTTACTTCCCACCCTTGAGGACACTTAAGCTACACTATCGGCTCATCCTAGTTGGACGTGGGTATTTCTACAGCTATTCCCCAACAATCAAAACCAGCCTTCACACTTCACATATACACATTAGATCAACAGATCAATTAGATCACCTTACAACAGGCCTAACTAAAATCCTGGTCTTTAACTTCATGCAAAGACCTCCTGCTCTGACAGAAGTCTCCAGCTAGCTTAAGAAGGTAGTTAAAAGACCACAGATGATCTGCAAATGCAATACACTACCTTTTCCCATTCTCATTTAGGGCAGTCTTTGCAGGACCAGATTCCTCTACTTGCATCAAGATACAAGTCTGGCAGAACTGCAGTTCGAGCAGACCAGGCAAAAGAGCTGAGCAACATCAACAGCAAAGATGTGAACAAAACTTAATCATACCACTGGCATTAGCAGCTTGAACAACCTCCATGTATGAGGAAGGATCATCTGCTTTAATGTAGGAGTCAATGGCTTCCTTTACCATCCCCTTCTGGAGCTGTGCCTTGGCCAGCTGGCTCCACACCGCGGGCTCATTGCAGCGCTCCGCGAACTCGTACGCGCGGTCCAGGTTCCCAATGTGCTCTATTAACACCTGAAAATGGGACAGCCGAGATCAGCCACTACCACAAAGGCCAGTTTTACAAGACACCAAGTTGTGCTTTGTGTCAGTTTTTCAATGGATCCACAGCTTTTAAAACAGGCACTAACCACACACAACCCACACACAGCGTGGGTGACTTCAGGCTTGGAAAATTTCACTCGCTACAGGGTTCAATAAACAACATTTGTCCGACTTCAAAAGACACTGAGCAGCTTTGGTCACTCTGCCAGTTGGTGGGAAGTACTCAAGTCACAGGTTACCAGCCAAGCCCTTGTGTGGGGATGCACAGGGAGTTCCTACAGCCTGAGATTTTTCAAGATACCTGCACAGCTGATGTGTTGACATCGAACTTCCTGAAGATGGCAAATGCCTCCTCGAAGAGCTCGTTGCTGATGGCTATGTTGGCTATATCTGGGGCATCGTAGTTGTCCAGGCGGTTGATGTACTCCATGACACGGGTACGGTCAGCCTTAATGGCTGTCAGGATGAGGAGGTTCTGCAGGTTCCTGGAGGGAAAGAAAACATTAGTACTTATCAAGAAACCGTCAAGAAATTCCCCCTCCCCTCTAGAGAAGGCAGGAGTTTATTTGCTGTTCCACATTACAGCACCTGGTAGAATTCCAAGCTTTGCCGTGACTTGGCTTTGATTTTCCTCACCTGTGCTCACTGAACACGGAGTTATCAAGAACTATTTTCTCCAGCAGCTCAATGAGCTCATTGGGAAGGTCTGCAGTCATGAAAGCCTTCACAGTAACAGAGACTTCCTCGGGGTCCTGGGTCTCCGACAGCGCAGTCTGGACAACCTGCAGGCAGAGTCAGGCCATCAGCAAATTGGTCAAGTCAGGTCCTGCAGGTCAGGGTGGGACAGACAAGGCTTTGCTGGGCTGACAGTGGTACCTGGTCGATGAGGGGTCTCCTGTAAGGGTTGCTCTCCAGCAGCACACTGGCCCACAGCTCGGGGTCTTTGCGACGCACTAAGTACCGGGAGAGACTCTTGAAGAGGGAGTTCTCATTGCACACCTGGGGAAAGGCACAGTCTGCTCAGAGGGAAGTCACAGCTATCCAGCCTGCAGTGGATAATTGTACTGCAGCACTAAATAAACCTGCCTGAGAGGCTGACTAGAACCTCAGGCCTCCCACTTTAGGCCAAGCAGGGGAGTCCCCCATTTCTCATTAAGCTGCAGAGGGACATTAAACAACTACCTCCTATTCCACCAAAAGCGTGCAGTTCCCGCCTTAACATTTTTAGGAAATAAATGCTTTTGTGATAAACCTGACCATCTATCCCATGACACTCCTGTCAGACCTTTCCCCACAAGCCAGCTGCCTTGGCATACATACATTAATAAGCTCCAGATCGCACTGTCCACGCTCATAAGCCACACAGGCCAGGTGAGGGTCCCTCTTCTCACAGTACTTGCCAACAACACGACTATCATAATAAGGATTCTCACGCAGGAACCTTTCGGGGTTGTTGTTGCTATCAATGTATATTTTGGCCAGTGCATTGTGAGTGGCAGGCTCCTCACAACCCTCGTGAATTCTTGCTTCCAGCCAGGGCAGAAGCAGCTTCAGCCTAGAAGGAAGTGATTTTCACATGAGAGAGGTTGAGTGAATAAGTATCCATTGCACAGTTTCTCTGCTATAAATAGGACAGAGTCAGGAGCTAAACCAGAGTTACAGTACTCCATTTTAACCTGAATTTTGGTTCTTTAATATAATGGTGTAACTTTCTGATCCTGTGAAGAAGGTCACATGCCAAAGACTCATCTCATCCCTCAAAGATGAGATCCCCACATCAGCCAAGGAGTAAAGCTGGTTGCTCACCCAGTACCAGCTTTAGCTGTGTGATGAGCACATGCACTGATGGATGAGCAGTTTAACACAGCCAGACTGGCAACTGTGAAGAGACTCGTACAAGTTTAATACCTGTTTCTTTTCTCAACCTCTGCAACAAGCTCATCAGTCGAAAATTGACCTCTCACTACAAGGATGAGGTTCTTTATCACATCTTCAGAGCAATCCACATCAAGCAATCCCCCAATCACAACTGGCAGGCGGCTTGGATTCACCTAAACAGGATCATTGGAAGAGGTCAGTGTGTGGTCCTGCAGCACAGGCAATACTCATCCCTACAGCTACACATGAAGGCTGCTTGCTAAGACTGATCCCATCTTCCTGCCTTTACTCCCAGCTTCCTGAGGTTCTGGAAAAGGTTGGAAGTCGATTCTTCAGTTAACAGGTGATCACATCAGTGGCTCCCTAATGCTCAGTTTTCCATAGGAAGAGCTCCTGAGCAATCCACTTTGTCCCTGAAGGAGAACTTCCCCTCCACCCCTGCAAAATGCTGGGAGTTAAGATCACCCCAAGAAGCCCAGAGTTATTCTAGCAAGTCTTCCTCCTCCAAGAGGCACATCAGTGGGGGTTACTGCTCAACCTGGCTCAAGAATGAGATCTGATTCACATCAGGGCTGATTCACTGGACTTAAATGTCAGTCTCAAGTATGAAGCTGTTTGCAGAACACTTATATACAACTACAGGCATTGTGTTTAGCACTGGGAAGACTGATCAGTTTGCCCCATTGAAGCCACGTTGTAACTCACCTTCTGTACATAAATCTCAATGTATTTTTGGAGATTATTTCTGTACAAATACAGCACCAGGTCGTGGACAAAGTCAAAGCGGTCGCACACAATGATGAGAGGCAGCTGGTCAGTGAGTTTGGCTTCCTAGAAAGAGAAGAGCTTCAGTAATTTGGTTTTGCTCTTGGCCTTAAGCAGACAAATACAGTCACTTAAACTGTTAAAGCAGCTGAATTTGGAAAGCTGAAACTCAACAGTCAACCAAATAATGACAGCTTGTTGTTCATCTAATTGTTTGCAGTATGTAGCAAAGTAGGAGTACTCACTCCCACTGCAGGGCGTGGAGAGCGAGAAGCTTTCTGGAGTTTAACCCTGCATGGCAAAGTCTACAGGGTTTTACAGCACAATACAACTATTACAAGCCTAAGCTAGAGAGAGTATTTTGAGTTGCCACTGGTGTTTGGTGTGCAGGATTAGCACTCTGGGATTTCAAAACAAATTTAACCAAGACTAGATTGTGATTCATCATGTAAAACTTATCCAGAGAATTGACTTCGAGTGCCATGTGCCTTGTGGTACCTCCTGACTATGGATTTGGAGAACTGCAGCAGTACTACTGAAATTGCTCATCAGATCAGTTATCTAAAAGCATTCCAACTTTCAGCATAAGGTTACAATGGTTACAGTACAGAAGCTTAGTCTATGTGGCAGACAGTATTCCGGATGCATATTTCAGATCACTTATTCCAACATGCACATCCCAGAATATAATCCTACATAGAAATTACACTTAAGGACTTTACACAGGGAGGCCTGTACTGGGAGATTTACCTGGTACATGTCCTGCACATTCCAGACATGGAACAGCACAAAAAACAATAACTTTCATCAGGAATTTGACAGCTTGATAACATATCTTAGGTGGCTTGATCAAATGACATACCTTACACCTCGGTGACACCAGGTCAGTTTTAGAGAATTCTCTTGGGAAGAGTTTTGCCATCTTCAGATATGATCAGCAAAATCTAAGACTATGCTATGTAACCAACAAACATGAAGGCAGGAAATGTTCCCAGATAAAGTTTTCCCCTCCCACACGGTTCCTCAGGTATTCAAGGTAGTGTTGGATTTGTCAATAAGCTCAGGACTAGGACCACAGAATCTGAACTTTGAGCACACCATCTTTTCCTACTCTTCAGTAATGTTCCAGCTCTGAACCCCAGCAATAACATCAGTCAGCAGCTCTTTATGGAGCCCAGAACTCCTACAAAGCATTTATGGAATTAATGGACAGTATTCACTTGTTGTTTCTGCAGTGGCTCAATTGAAGTTGATTACACTGGAAATAATCAAGTTATCAACTCGTTTGGCATTATGGTTGTTCTCAGCCTTCCAGGTAAATTGTTTGCTACTTTACTGTACACGTCTGTAACAAGTTCTAGGTGAGCTGGTGTGATTACTACATTTTAAGAGTTCAAGCCAGATTAACCTCACTAAGAGCAGTGAGAGACTGATCTGACAGATTCTCCATTGTTTAGATACTGTTACAGGCTCAGACTTTATTAGGAGGCACTGTCAACATGGTAGACACCTCTGGTGTAAGAGGCCAGTTGGATCCTTAAGTGCAAAGGTCAAGCTCATCTACTTTCAACACCATATTTTATCAGAACCCCAGACAGGCCAAGACAGTCCAGTGACACCCAAACATTACCTTGAGGAAGTTTTTAACGCGTTCTGGATCATAGCAATTACTTTCCCTGCAGATTCTTTCCACTTCTTTAATCTGTCCTGTCTTGCAGGCAGCTTGAATATATTTGAAGTGCACATCTGGATCCTGGCTGAAGTTTACAATAGAGCCCAGGAAATAGAACAAACCTGGAGAGAAACAATCACCAATCATCCTGCTGGTCTTGTTGAGAAGTACAAAAGCCCAAATCCCAAAGGCTACATAAAGTCAAGATGACCATTTTGGACAAAGGCCAGCAGCTCCTTCAGTTTACATTTTACATATATTTTTCTACAGCTCCAAACTTTTCGTAGCATTTCAGAAAAACAAAATATGCAGAAAAATACATTGGTGCCCCTCCTCAAGGGGGAAACTTTAAGGTTTGGGCAAGGTTTCAAGACAGTTTTGAGGCCTAACTACTCAAAGTTCAGTATGACTCTCTGGATGTCAGCAGACAGACACGCACACACGTATGAGGAGGTGAGTACCAGCTCCTTTTGCAAAAGTACCTTCAAAACTTACCTTCAAAGCTCTTGAAGGACTCAAAGAGCTCAATGAGTGACTGTGTTGACAGCTGCTCGTGGTATTTCGAAGCCACCTGGACGCAGATCTGCAGGTTCTGACGGATGTTGGCGGACAGCATCGCACGCAGACACTCCAGGGAATCTTCTACTGACAGGGACCCGAAATAATTCACTAACCACTGCGAAGACACAGAAGCCATTTTAGCCCCAAGCAGAACACTCCACACTCCAAAAGCCATTCTGAATGGCCTGTTTTTTTGCAGATGCAGGATGGTTGGTGCCCTACCTCAGGGTTGAGGAGGTGAGTGTGAACAACCGCGCGCTTGATGTCGTAGAGGTCCGTGAAGTGCTCGAGGGCTCTCTGCAGCAAACCAGCCTTCTCACACAGCTGAGCTATGTGAGCCCGGTCGTAGTGAGTAAACATTTGGTTTCCCAGGATGGCATCTGCAACCTAGAAGGGATATTGGAAATTTCCCTTAGTCCCTGAGCACTGTGAGCAGCTGCAGTGCTGACCAGGGGCTCTGAACACACACCTGAGGGGCGTGCATGAGGTTCATCTCAAGTAAACGTGTTTGCAGGGGACCTTCTGAGGGGCGATTATTCTTCAGTGCATCCAGCAAGAAGGCTGTACATTGCTGGATTAAATTATATTCCATAAAGACATCCACAATCTGAAAAAAAAAAGGAGGAAATTCAGGCTTTTGTTTAAATATACTTCCAGTTTTTAATCCAAGTACCATCAAGTGCACCTGCCAAAGCTAAACCATTTATTCTGATGCTGCACTAAGCTGTCATTCAGTGTTCTTGAAACCAGGCATGAAACAGCCTTGTCCCACTAAGACAAACCCAAACTTGTAGCTTAAAATCTCTCTCTGGTAAGAGGAGCCACACTCTCACCAATTTAATGCCTTGAACGTAACGTTTCAGTGCAATGAAGTTATTTACCTGTGTAATATCTGCAAGAGGCTCTTCATCTTGAACAAGCATTTGTGCAAACTGCTGTCCTTGATCAGGGCTGATTCTCATTACATTCCTCAGCAAAAATATCCAGTCTGGAGTATATCCAACCTGGAGAGAGAATGAAAAGTGAGAGCTCAGCAAGAGCACACACCTTGTTAAACACAGAGCTCAGTAAAAGCTACAGTTAGATTACAACCCAGTCAGGATTTCCTCCTTTGGAAAAGGCTACATAGAGAAGTATGACAAGATACATGTCTGAACTCTAGCAGTAATTATGCATAACAACCTTGAGGGCAGAGTAGGTACTGCACAGGCTCTCAGATTCCCCCCCCAGTTACTCTTAGCTGCTTTGGAACATACACTAATTATTCTTAAATGAAGGACAGATATGGCAGTTGAATTTATTCTCACCTTCTTAGCATATAAAACAATCTTCTGGACTTGTCCTGTTTCAGCAAAACACTGGATGACCTTGTTTGGAACGTTGGCTCTCAGATAGACACTAAGAGCTAGCGTAGGATCTACAGATTTCACAAGGTCTCCCAACTCCTCCGAGCACTCCAGCTGTTTGAAGACATAAACACAGTCAGCCCACCCTGCCATGCCATGCTGCAATGCACTACCACTTTCTTCCTCATTTATTTTCCTTTTGACCTTGTTTTTTTTTTAAAAAAAAAAGCTTGATAGCCTTAGCCAACTGTTTCAGCAGGGATTGTTCCTCATGCTGTTCCACAGGAGTCAAAGGCATTTTTAGAGCTAAAAAGAATGGATGACACATATCAGCATGTTTCTTGGGCTAATTACAGAAATGTAAGCACAGCTCAAAGCACATGCAAGGCAGTATCCAAAGGAGTGGTTTGGCAAGAGCAGCAGCAGCTCAGAGGCTTTGCACACTGGCTGCACCCTGCTGGGATTGGAAGTGGAATGAGTGAAGCTCTGGCTCTTTGATCAATCTCCCTGCAGGAAGATGAGTCACAGCGATGGGAACAGTGAACACCTATTGCTCAGCTGTGTGATCACACCAGGCACTGAGGAGCTCCCAGCTGATTCTTCCTGGGGAGGTGAGGAAGCTGCCAGGCATTTATGTCCCAACCCTCCTCAGGGCTCTAAAGGTATCGACCCCAAACTCACCTTATCTTCTTTTAACCATTTCTCCAGGAGCTGCTTCCGGCCCTGCTGCAGCACTGGCCTGCACAGCTCCAGGGACTCGTACTTGTTCAGCTGCCCCTGGTCCAGCAGGATGCCAAAGTACTGGAGCAGAGGGGAGGTCTGTCCTGGCTGAGCTGGGACACTCTGGAACCGGCGGATGGTGTCTGGAGTACGCAGGATTCCCTGCCAGACAGAGACAGGAGCTTTCATTTCCTTTGCTGCTATTGTGGCTTGGCAAAAGTTCCTCCAGAAAGCTGGAGTTAATGTCACTGCAGCTGTCACAAGCATTTCTGTGTTTTGCCAGCCCAGAATGTCAGGAGCAATATGGCTCAACATCAGCTCAGACACTGTCTGAGATGTTCTGACAGAAAATGTGCTATAGTAGCCCATTAGATTTGTTTCAGTAGGACTGCAAATTTAAGTTCAGAATTAAGACATCCTTCTCCTTACAAGCAAGTTCCTCTCATCTAAACTTACTTCCTCTGTCTGTCCTTTTTATCTTGTTTCCAGGTGCAGCCTCAGCCTGAGGTGGTCTTCTCAAAGACACTTTTTTAATCACTGGACAAGTAAAGCTAAGTACCAGAAACATTATGCCTCATAGCTACTACTTCATCATTTATTCCTCCCCTCCTCTGTGGGCTTCACACAGGCTTTAAGATCACCCAGCATAGAATCACCACTCACACCCAGCGCTCCGTTAGGGCAGGAGCAGTAACGAGACTCTGGTCTTGCTCAGGCAACTCAGCTTTCCTGAAGCAAGAAGCTTAAGCCAGAGGGGTTCAGTGCTGCTCTGAACACCAGCCCCATTACCTTTGGGGCATTGGCTGCCACTTTTGCTGCCTCAGAGTAGTTCCCTTGTGCAAAGAGTGCATTGAATTTCCTGGCAAAGAGCTCCTCGGCCCCCGCCAGGTTGTTGCGCACGGCCATCCGCAACGCCAGGTCGGGGTTCTGCAGCACGTTGGTGATGTAGGGGATGATGTTCTCCTCCTCCACACACACTGAGAGCACCTGGACAAACATCAGGGGAAACCTCCAGTTAGACCAAATATGAGAACTGAGCCAAGGGTTAACTTCTGAAAGCAAAGTTAAGGCACAACATGGCAAGTTTGTAATCCCTTGATAACTGCCAAGTCTTGCCATTTTATTTAAGTTACAGACCTCGGGTTAGAAAGAGCCAATATCATCCACTGTCTGCATCAAAGCAGACAACTAATAGTTTAACTGAGGTATTTGCAGAGGTCAGAAACACAGGGATAAAAGGGACCTTTCAGGACTTAACTAACTCAGTGTCTTAACTAACCAATTCTAGAGGATACAGCAGAGGATATGGAGATAACAGCAGCAAATTTATTTTGGGGCTCACAACACTGTCAGAGCTCACATGTTCTGAACAAAGTTCATTTTTGGGAACTTTCAGACATGAACTCTTCAGTGCATCATTAAGGGCCAGCAGGATTAGCTAAATAAGTTTCCATGCCAAGCTTCCTTACTTGTCCCTTTCTGTTGACTCCAATAATTCCAGCTGTTGCTTCGTGCTGTGCAGTAACAAATATGGTCTCTCCACTGATCCTGTTCATGTAGATACAGGTGCCAGTTTCCAGGTCATACAAGTGGATGTAGCCATATTTCGTTATGAGAAACACCACATCATGCTTGTCACTGATCTGCAACACAGAAATAGGTGGATCAAATGTGGCACTGGATGAATGAGCCAGTGCTTCTGAGACTCAGCAGACAGCTGGGCCATTTCAGGACAACCAGAAGTGCTGGTATATTTTTACTCCAGTAGTCACAGTTAGAAAGATGTTTGAAGAGCTTGACAGGCAGTTAAATATACATGGATATTTCTTCCCCAAATAAGAACGTGCTGCCTTTGAATGGTGCTTGTCTGCACCTTCACCTCATCAGCACTGCAGCAGGAGCAGCAGCCACACCAGTCACACCAGCAGACTGACCCCCTGGCTCCCAGTGCCCTGCCACTGTCCCACCCACCAGGAGCAGCTCTGTGCTCAATCTGCTCTTCCCAGCTGCCATACCTGCATGGCAACAGGAAAGTCACTCTGTGCTTCAGGAGGGAAGAAGACATCCACAGCTTTCTTTGGAAAGGGCTGATTCCCAGTAGGTGGTGTGCCAACTTCAATGATATGCAGCTGTGCAAGAGGCAAGATTAGTCTGTTAGTTCTTGTGTCTCATTTATTTAACAATACCTTCAACAATGAAGCTGCAGCAATTCTCTCACTGCTGAGCCTTAATCCCAGGTTTATGCAAAGACAAACTAAGTCAGTCTTCCTAAATATTTTCACTGGCTAAAGGTGTGGCACATGGAATTCCTGTCCCATAGGCGAGGGAAACAGTTAAATGTGATCCTTAGGCAGCCCTAGTTACTTGGAAGTTTCAGGATTCAGTTAAGTCACTTTACATGCACTCTTTCAGGTTGGTTAACACTCTACAGTGACAGTTCTGAAGATGCTTCTCTGAATCTAAGCTTTTGTTTCAGCTGTCAATGTAGCTCACACAATTCCAGTGTTGCCACTAGACCACTAATTTAGCCTTGTAATACTAATGCTTCATTATTTTTTCATGTAATAAATTGGAAATAAGTGAAGTTTGATACTGGGGATCAGCATCAAAGAAAGATTACAACAGCTTTTCCCTCAAGCTTAGCCTGTGAAGCTGGGAGTCACATGTTTCAAGCAGCTCATTAAGCTGGTCATGACATGCCACTTAACTTCATGACTCCAAACTGGCTCCTGCTGCATCAGGCAGTCCCTGCTGGGAAGCCCTGTATGCATCAAATGTCATTTATATTATATATATACTATCCAGACCCACACAGTCTTTCACTTTTTTTCTTAAATGCAACCTTTTGC
>JAWWLV010000053.1:2835655-2872086 GCA_035041135.1 Platyrinchus mystaceus
TTTCAGGATTCAGTTAAGTCACTTTACATGCACTCTTTCAGGTTGGTTAACACTCTACAGTGACAGTTCTGAAGATGTTTCTCTGAAATCTAAGCTTTTGTTTCAGCTGTCAGTGTAGCTCACACAATTCCAGTGTTGCCACCAGACCACTAATTTAGCCTTGTAATACTAATGCTTCATTATTTTTTCATGCAATAAATTGGAAATAAGTGAAGTTTGATACTGGGGATCATCATCAAAGAAAGATTACAACAGCTTTTCCCTCAAGCTTAGCCTGTGAAGCTGAGAGTCACATGTTTCAAGCAGCTCATTAGGCTGGTCATGACATGCCACTTTAACTTCATGACTCCAAACTGGCTCCTGCTGCATCAGGCAGTCCCTGCTGGGAAGCCCTGTATGCATTAAATGTCATTTATATTATATATATACTATCCAGACCCACACAGTCTTTCACTTTTTTTCTTAAATGCAACCTTTTGCATTAAACCACTTGTTTCCCTGGAAGCAGATAACCAGGGTGAGTCTCTAAAGATACTTAGAGCCAAGCCTTACCTTACCCCCAGCTTGGCCTCTTACTGCAAAACAGAAGAGAGTGGATTCTTCAGCATTTCCTTCCATCTTGAACTGTGCAAAGCTGGCTGCATGTCCCTCGATGGGCTGGGACACTTTTCTATCCACAGAGTACAACTGCATTGCTCCCACAACACGGTTTTGCTGGACAAGGCAGACCAAGAGTCAGGAACAACAGGTGCTCAGACAGTGATTTCATTTAAGTTAATGCTGGTAAATATGTTATACCCAGCTGAAGTCTCATGCCATGCTTCCTCTTAACAAAGGCACCACTGCAGACTCTTAACCTTGTACAACGTTGATATCACCAAATCAACCAGGCTGGAAAAGACCTCGAGTCCAACCTTTGACCCAACGCCCCCTCATCACCCAGACCATGGCACTGATGCCACATCCAGCTCTGCTTAAACACTCCAGGGACAGTGACTCCACCACCTCCCCGGGCAGCCCATTCCCATGCCCCATCACTCCCTCTGAGAACAACTTCCTAATGTCCTACCTAAACCTCCCCTGGCACAGTTTAACACTGTTGATACCATTACATATCCAGTTACATCAATACAAGATTTTCAGTTACTCATTTGAAGATCAAGCATTTCTATGTCAGAAAACAAACACATCGCTGCTGCTCCTGCAGGAGGGGCAACGGGACGAGCTCTGGGGGTGCCCTGGACCCCTGGGGGTGCCCTGGACCCCTGGGGGTGAGGTACCTGTGCGGAGATGCCCGTGAGCAGCAGCCACTTCTGCTTGGCGTCGGTGCGGTAGTTGATGATCTGGCAGCCGGCCAGGCTGGAGTGGCGGTCGAACATCTTCACGGGCTGGGACTCCCCCTCCATGCTCCAGTGGTAAACAGCGTTATCCGTCACCAGGGCCACGGTGTTGAGGGAGATCCACTTCCAGAAGGTGACATCGTCTGTCATGGTGTGAGCCTTCATCTTGCTCTTCATCTCGATGTTGAAGATCTGCAGCGTTTTCCCAGCTACGAAACACAGCCCGGTCAGCCGGGGCGCAGCGCGAGCTCCGCGTTAAAGCAGGAGAGCTGCACTGGGACATGAAACCCTCGGGGCTCCCTTCAAGAAAAAGCTGCTCTACACTGGCAGATCTGCAGGGACCAGTTGGTACTTTAAACCAGACCACACTCCTAGGGCTCATTTTACCAGTTTGCCACTACTGAGCAATCAAACAGATGCGGAACAGGGTGGAAGGGGACAAAAGCTTCAGCCACACAAACAGGTTGTACGAGACTTCACGTCCACCCAAACCAGGTTACAGTCATGCTGAGGCTCTTGGAAGTTGTGGGGAGGGCTATGCCAGTGTCATTAAAAACTATGCCCACATCTGTTTAAAGTACTAAAAAGGCACAACATGGAACAGTTAATTTGTCAGAGGGCTCTTGTAACTCAGGCTCATTAACCAAAACCTTTGGGTTGCACTAATGGGATACACAGCTACTGACTGCAAACCAGACCAACAAACTGTGCAAGGGAAGGGATCTACTGACCAACACAAGCTCTAGAAGGCAAGAGGGGAAGTTCTCCAAAGTACACAGAATGGTGCATATAAACATCCTGAACAGCCACCTGCAGTCACTGCTACCAGCTTTTACAACACAGTGGCAGAAGAAATTATTTCTTCCTGTTGAGAAGATAAGAAGGTTCTGACCAGTTCTACGAGTTTTAGGAGAGAGCTATTCAAGCACATGCTTGTGTAGCCTGAGAGGAATATAAAAGATCACATGAAACCAGATGCAGGTCAGAGTATCTGCTGCAGTGAGTAACAAAGTCACTGTGCCACAAGGGCCAGGGCCTGCACTCACCAAGGGCTGGTTTAGTCCAAAGCCACCATGAGTTCTGCAATTGCTGTAAGATGCTGAGTCAGGAGTTTCTCCAGAGCTTGGAGAAATGTGTCTCCTGCAGAGTTACTCAGGCAACAGGCAGCAGTTTGGTTCCACATCTAGTGCAGGTGGAGCTTTAGATGGAGGGCAGGGACATTCAGGTAACACAGATCCTACATGCTGTGCAAGGGGCATCACCAGGCAAAATCTAGATTTGAGTCAGAAGGGTCAGCCCTGTTTATAAAAAGCTCAATATCAAGATCCCAATGGTTTAAGTACATCTTGGGTTCTTGAGTGGATTTTAGGAATCTTAAAGACCCCCTTGTTTGGAAGGGCATGAGAAACCTCTGGATTTTAAACATGACTGTTCAGCCATGTGCACCATACATCTGAGCCATTTTATTCTGCTTTTTCTTGTCATAAGACACAACAGGAACTAGTACAGTCAATTGAAATAACTCACCATCTGCACACACAAGAAAGCATTAAAGTTGTGACAAAACAGTAGCACAGTATTAAGGTCAAAGTTAGTAACATTGGATACACACAAATCTTTCCATTAGCAATACATGCATTTCTAGAATGACTGTATTTAAGGCTTTTTGGGCCTCTTAGGGAAAGAGATGGAAAATTCTGGAGATTCCAGAGGAATGCTTGCTCCCTGTATCACCAGAGATACCAAGCTGGCTGGCCTTGTACTTCATTCACCACACAAGTCTTCCCTGCATAGTTTTACCCTTCTTATCACTGACTGATATAATAAATATGCACAAACTGGATCACTGGCCAGACTAAGGCCTTCAGGAATATTTCCCCTCCCTTCCCAGCCTTAGTTTTCCTTTCTGTAAGGAAAGGTGCAGTTGACAGACCTTACACACTTAGATCAGGTCTCACTTCCCTCTACCATGATTCCTTAAAGCTCACACTTTCCTTCCAGCTCTCCTTGCTCAGGAGCTGGAAGCTTTTGGACTGAAGGAAAAACCCTCATCCTTAATGACCAGCAAATGGCAGGAAGTCTCAGCTGCAGCTTAAAGTCCAGCTGCCTCCAGAAGAACAGAAAATGCATTCAACACTAAGCTCCCATTAAGCTGTGGAGAAGTGCTAAGGGATCCTCCCACCTGAGAGACCTCAGTCACTCACAGACAAGTCCTACAGGAGGCTCTGCAGCCACTTCCAACAGCTCTTTCCCAGGACTTCCTACCTTTGAGAGCAATGACTTTGCTGGCAGGGTTCATGATAGCACTGTCAGCTGAAATGGGTCTCCGGATGGGGTTGCTGGGGTCGTTCATGTCAATGATCACCACCTGGGCCTGCTCTCCCACTTTCTCTCGGATGCAGATGAACTTGTCAGACTCCATTGTCAGAGTGCTGAACCCGATGTTTGCTGGGTTGATGCCCAGATTTTGGAGCTGGAAGAGAAAAAAAAAGGTGTAACATTAAATTATTCCCTCAGCACAGGCACGAACAGCTTTGGGGAAATCGCAGGAGACATTTGGTTTCACGTGGGGGGTTTTTTGTGATGATACAACCAGGCTACCCAAAAATGGCATCAGCTGCTTGGGTACCTCACCTTCAAGGTCCACTTACAACCTACCACTGAGAACTCAGCTTGTGAGCCCCTCACAGCACAGGATCACAGAATGTGCTGAGTTGGAAGGGACCCACAAGGATCAAGTCCAGCTCCTGCACAGGACCATCCCCAGGAGTCACAGGGAGTTACAGGCACACTGAACTCTCCTGCTCCTGGGAGCTGTGCTGGAGCTGCACTTCAGTCCTCACTCTCACCACCTTTCCTCCCTGAACTCATTCCCCTGAGCTATCACTATTTCAAGCTTAACATCACACGTGAGGTGTCTGAGCTTCATCTTTATCCCTGCAGAGCTAAAAAAAGCTCCCTGTCTAGCAATTAGCTCGTCCTGTCTCACAGCAGGAGGCAGAGCCAACAAGCAGGACATGGACACACCGAAATCAGCAATGGCTCATGCACAGCCCTACTTAACACAAGGTATCAATAAACCACCTCCTTCTCTGCTGAGCCCTAAGTCTTTGAATGTACACCCTAAAATTATGTTTCTAACAACAAAACAGTTTAGTTAACGGCACTCCATGGTGTTTGCACCAGGCTGCTGTACTGGGATGGCAGCAGTGAAACAAAGTTCAGTGGAAGTGCAGAATGGGCAGTTCATCTCACACTGTCACAGACACAACCAGCTCGTTGGTGGATATACCTTAAAAACTGCAGATCAGTTCTCTGCTATTAGAGGAGTTATCACTGTTTTCCTTTCTGGGAGACCTTCAAGCCCAAGGACTCCTGAGAAGGGCGAGCCCTTCAAAGCCATTTTAGGGTGATTGTGGTGGTTTGGAGCACTCAGCCCTTATCAGCTGAGCTCTGCACAGCTCTGAGAAGGCCATGCCCCAGCTCTGCTCTGCCTGTTTGCAGCTCCTGATAAAGAGGGTGTTTTACTCCACTTCCCCTTTGCTCAGGCTTTCCAACTGCACACGAGGAACAAGTCACATCCAAGCTGTGGCACAGCAAGAACAAGCTGCACAAAGTCACTTCCACGGGAGATCTGTGCCACCCAGGGAATACCTGACAATAAAGTCAGCAGACTTCAAGTGAAAGACAGTGTTTGATCAGCTCTTCTAAGAGAAAACTGTTTGAATGCTACAGCTATTAAAAAAAAATAAAAAAGAAATAAATAAAAATCAAACCCTACACCCTTGACAGGTCCAGAACTCTGTTACTCAGATTTAAGCAAGTGTTTGAGGCCCAGCATCCCAGAACCTGACCACACATTCTCCAGCAACATGGACCACTTGGAAGATTTCAGATTCAAGTTCAGATCTCCCTTTCCCACTTTGAGCAGTGTTCTCTAGACCTGTGACTCTGGGACTGCTCATGAGCCAGGCAGGGTTATATGGAACCCAGGCAGGGTTATATGGAATCCAGGCACAGGAAGAGAAGGCCTGAAGATGTGGGAGTTTGATCTGGTAGAGCTGCAGTGACTGACTGGGATGTGGCATTTCCTTCTGCTGGGGCTGCAGGTTTCACAAGTGCAAAATCATTTATCAAGCACTAAATTTCCTTGTTAATTTGGTAGAGGGGGGTAGTTTGAGTGCCAAGCAGTAACTCACAGCACTCCACTCATACTCTGTGGGCAGAACAAATCTGAGCAGATGGCAGGACCTCTTAGGGAGCTCCAGACAAACCCACCAAATCAAAGTCACTTGGATATTGCAGGACAGATTTACCTTAATCACAATCAAACTGCCATCTGCTGGGTGTCACATCTGAGGACTAACTCCAGGGAGTGGGGGGAGATTTTAGAAGTGGTACTTCTTAAACTTCTCACTAATATCAAAGTGAGGTGTCTCTTGGCACAGGAGGGAAGCCTGGAGAAGTTTTCTGATGGAGGCACAACCCTCAGTGAAGTCTCTAAGAACACACAAGCTCCTTCTGCCAACATTTCATCTTTTATCTTAACAGACCCCAGCGCAGGAACCACGTCAGGAAGTGAATTCTAAAGGTGACAATCCCTGCCTTTGGTTGCACAAGAGTGTCACCAGCCAGGAGTGGCACTTCCCTCACCCACTGGTGAGGCCAACAGGGACTTTCCTTGGCTGCACCAAGGATGCACAGAACTCTTGAGCAGAGATCATTCCCTGGAATACAGGTTGTTTTCTTCCCCAAACTGGCTAAAGTTCAGGTGAGCCAGGCAGGAGTGTTTGGAAAGCTGAGCAGAGCAAACAGAGATGAAGATTCCTGTGAGGAGACGTGACAGCAAATATTCCTTTGGAGGCTTTTGTTGTGAAAATTTCAATGCTATTCCATGTGCAAACTCCTGAGTTTCACTACAACTAAAGGAGTACGGGGGGTTGTGACAGGTTTTCTACCAATTTACTACAAAGTGAAAAAAAACCCCCCAAACATTTAATATTGCACTCACTACATTTCACAAACAAGCTTAAAAGACTGAAAAAAAAGAAGGAATTTAAGACAGCCCTACATTTTACTACGAAAACCACTTCCTTGCCTTTCAAGCAGATATGAAAGCAGAACTTTGCTCACTGTGCTTGGGCAAGTGGTTTCCAGTGGGAGTTCTTTTGCACCCACATCTGTCGGGAAGATCAGTGACACGAGTCTCCTGTTAGGAATAAAGTGTTCTGTGAAGCAGAGTGGAACCACGAAACGGATTGTCAGGGACAGCAGCAGCTCCGTGTGCAGCACAGACATCGCCCTGAAGGACTCATCCAACCCAAGATCAGATACTTCACTCAGCTGCAGGCTCTGCTGAACCATGAAATTCTGGGATGGCATTTATGTGAACAGCACTGAGATGTGAATCATCCCAACGCAGCAAGTGAGCGTCTCGTTGCCGGAATTATTTTTTCACTGGAAGATAATTCAAGCCCGTTCTTGGTAACTTACCCAGGGAAGTTGTCACATACATGTGACATCAAACTGAATGGTAAAACTGCTGACAAGAGTCTCTTTGTTGACCCCTTCCTGTGACAGCCCCTTTCCTGTGACAGTGCTTAGCTGTCACATAATTTCTCCTTGCCTACGAGGAAGGACACGGAACTGCTGAGCACACATTTCACCTCGACTCTCGCCCTCAGCAGGATACAACCACTGCTCTTGTGGCCACAGGCAGCTGCTCAGTCCCTGCCCAGACACTCCTTATCCCCATGCAGCCAGAAATCATGGAGCTGGACAGTGCCAGCTAACAGAAAAATTCCCAGTCCTTCGGGAAGCACGAGCTCCTGGATGTGCAGTGAGTCACATCAGCTCTGCCACAGGCCATGTTTCACTGGGTTGGATTGAACAAGGCAGACACCAGGCTACGTTTCAGCTGCTCTTTTAATTCCACCCAGGAAAATTAGAAAAGCAAACTTAAGTCACACCAAAAAATTGCCCTCTGTGCTGCTCTGTTAGTGCAGTTCTGTAGGAGTCCCACAGCCAGCCCCTGGCTCCAAACCCACCACCCTTCCCAGGGCAAGGGAAGAGTTACAGCCTGGGAAGTCATGTTTTCAACAGATAAGGGACCTCTCTATCATTCAAGAGCTCTTTATTTCTACATCCTTCCTATTTTGTGCCTCACCCTGAGCAGGCCCAGGCAGCCACCCCCTCTCACAGCCACAGGGTCGTGTTGTGTGACTGCTTCAGTCCCAAACCACGCTGGGGCTGCAGCTGCTGACACTGGAGCTCAGAACCTCTGGCTCCCACTCCCTCCCTGTGGTTGTGGCCCCAGTGCCAGCACAGGCCCTGCTCAGCCACCAGGGCAGTGCCTGCTCTGAGGGCCATGCCCAGAACAGCTCATAAACTGCTTAACTAATTGCTCCTATCCAATTAGCTCACACACACACACACACACACACTCTCCTCAAGACATTTCCATTCTTTGTTACAGATTTTCCCTCTGTGGGAATACTCTAAACTCACTGGCTTTAGGAATGCAGATCCACTAAGAAGCAGAGCAAGAATCCCACCCAAACAGCATTAGGAAGAGTCCTCTAATTCCTGACTTGTCTCAGCCAGAGATGTAACTGCTCCAAACTAATGCTGTTACAGCAGAGATTTAGTGTTTTAGGCAGTATTAAACTGTCTCACTGTCAGCACAATACATGGAAATATTTTGCTGTTTGCCATTGTTAAAGCATTGAATTGATATATTTTATTCCATGATGCCTTGGCTGTCCTGTTTTATTCTCTGGCACAGCTGTGACTCTGGAGCCACCCAAGTGCCACCACACCAGGACAGCACAGCTGCCATTCAGGTTTGCTCCATCAATGAACAATAGAGACAAGAACCCTTTTCCTAGTTTAAAAAAAGCAGTTCTGTATTGGCATCAAGCACACAGCCTGAGCTGGCAGTTCTCTGTACTGTCTTCCAGAACAATTTAAAAATTTCTTTTAAAATATTTAGGTTCAGAAGAGTATTTATTAATGCCTTAACTCAGTACAGCAGTGGGCCTGGTCCAAGCTCAGTTTTTATATATTTGAGGCTATTTTGTGTCTAAATGACCTGGCAATCCCAGTCCATCTAATCTGGGTCCTTCTCACTCATCAGGAACTTGTAATCTCAGAAAAGCTCCACTGACCCACCACAATAAGCAGCAGTGTTTTACTTCCATCCTCAAGTACTCACAGGCACACTTTAGGAACCCCTAAAACCTGCATAGGAGCAACCAGATTTACAATCATCCCACACACTGAACTCTGATCTCCCACCACAAGCACAGTCAGTTGTTTCCTCATAGCCACTTCAAAAAAAAAAAAAAAAGAAGCAGCACTGTAAAGTTTTATAACACGAGTTTTGATAGCACAGGAACCTTGAAAACTCCCAAGGGAAGTTTCTCACAACAACGTGTTTTGAGGCCAGGCAGGGATGTGCAGTAGACACCACACAGATAAAACGTACAGATGTGGGGCAGCTGAGATTGCAGAGCATGGGATGGGACTCAAACAAACAACACCTGAAGCCTGAGAACACATTTTGGTTTCAGACTCCCCAGAAAGCTCACTTTGTCCTGCTAAGCCAACTTCTTGCCCTAAGCACATCTTTAGCTCCAACTTGGGGTAGAAAGCACTGTCCTGTGCCCCCAAGGCATTCAGGGCTTCCGTAGCCTTTACTCTTCATTCCTGAAGCACCAGCCAAGCTCAGATTTCAATAACAGCCTGCAAAACCTTTCTCATTGACAGTCACCACCTGCCTTTCCTGAACAAGGCTCCAGGTGGGTGCCTTGCTGTGCATTACAAACTTGCAAGTGTTGCCCAACACCTGTAAGACAAGTTTCCTAGACAATGTAGGTCAGGCACAGTTCAAGAAATTGTACTACTGAGCCCACGAGGATTTCCCAGGAGCAGCCTGGAACACACTAAAACAAACCCACTGCAGTGTCAGAGGTTCTGCTCTCGAAATTTACGTCAGAAGCTTCAGCAGGAAAACGGGAGCTCCGAGAACTCAAATTCCTCTGAAAATTTTTCAATGAGATAAAATGAGGAAGTTCAGCGGGAGCAGCAAACTGGGCAAGAGCCACGTGCACCCAGGCTGAGAGGGCTGGACACCCCACCTGAGGAGAGATCAGCTCAGTGTGCAGCTATAAAAGATACTGGTTCAACCAGTGAAGAGCTGCAGGGAGAGAAAATGCAAATTAAAACACAGCTAAACATATAAATCAGACTTTGGGCAGAACAGTCCTGTTCCACAGTAGTGCTGGCCTGAACCCTCCCAGCACTCCTGGCATGAGGCAGATGAGTTTCATTATGTAACAGGACTCATGTCATTAGAGACCTGGCAGTGGGTCACATGCAAGGTTTGGGGCTTAAATAATATATCAGAGGTGCATTTCCACAATGCTTCAGTAGGAGCTGGGCACACAGAGGGATGAGTTTCACCTGGGGACACAGAACCTTCTCAGCACCCGGGTCTGGGCTGTGCCACCCCCAGGACAAGACACTGCTCAGAGACAAAGCTCTGGGCAGCTCCTGGGATTCCCCTGTCAGTGCTGCTCACTGAGGAGTGCAGGCACACCTCAGCTAGGAATTCTGGCCTGCTTTCCCACTGATATTAAAGGAAAATTCCTCAACACCCAGCAGTCACCCACCCAGGCAGAAAGTAATCATGGCACCGTTTTTTTTAAACCCTATGGGCAGTGGTAATTTACACCACAAAATAAGTATTTTGCAAGGTGCCTAGGAACTGAAATTTGTCTGTTTGAGTCAGGAAAAGAAGTCACTACAAATGGTGGAAAGCCACCAGTACATCAGTGCCCAGTTACCCAAACACAAACTGAACACTGGAACCACAGGGCAGAAGAGAAGCCCTCGGCCAGGTGTGTCAGTGTAGCTTTTATTACACAAAAAAAACCCCCTCCCCAGCAGTGGAAACCAAGCTTAATTAACACCACGGCCCCCAGCCGGGAGAACCGTGGCTCGCAGTACTTCGCCCCACAGACCTGTCAGAGGGGAAGCGCCCATTGCACAACCGGCCCTGCCCCTCCGGACCCCTCCCTGCGCTCCGGCTGCACCCACGGCCACGGGAGAGCGGCACCCACGGCCACGGGAGAGCGGCACCCACGGCCACGGGAGCCCCGAGCTCCCACACATCCAGGACGTGTCACCGCTGCCTTCAGGGGAGCCGTGTGAGGGAAGCGAAAGGAGATCTGGTGCAGCGAGAGGCCGGGTGGGAGGGAGGGCACCTGGGCACCTGCGCTGCCCCCGCTGCACTGCGGGAGCCGCGGCAGCTCCCGCACTCACTGCGGCTCCCCTTCCAGGACGTGACATTACACCCAGACAGCACCGGGAGGAACACTTACTACGCCCTCACAACCATAGGTGTTAAGATTATTAATACACCCAGAACGAAGCGGCGCAGGGAGGCAGCCCAGCCCTGCCCTGCCCGGCTCCCCCCCACCCCGTCCCCGGCAGACCCGCGGCCGGGGCGGGATTTCCCCTCACGCCGCGGAACCACCCGCGCTCCCCGTCCCCTCCCGGCCTCGCCCAGCCCGAGGAGGCACCGGCAAGGGCGGCAGGCCCGGCCCGGCCCCTCAGGAAGGTGCCCTTCGGGCAGCGCTTCCCTCCCGGACACCGACACCCCGCGCCCCCCCCCACCACCACAGCCCTCACGGCGGCACCGCGGGCGGGCCCCGGCGCTCCCCCTCTGGGCACGGCGGGGACAGAACAGCGCGGCCGCGCCGGCGCCCACCTGGAGGTGCTCCTGGAAGCGGATGGGCAGGATCTGTGCCATGGCGGCGGCGGGGGCTCCGTGCCGGGCCGGGCTCGGCGCTGCGGGCGCTGCGGGGCCGCGATGGCGGAGCGGGGCCGTGCGGAAGGGCTGCCCCCGCCGGCGGAAGGATACCGCGGCGGAAGGATACGCGCACCTGCCGCCCGCCCGAGCCGCCTCAGCCGCGCCGGAGGGGCGCGGAGGGATCCGGCGGCGCGCAGCACCAGCGGGGCGGGCGGGGTGATGCGCCGCCGGAAGGGACTATTTGGGGACGCATCACTCAGCGCTCTCTCCCTCTCGGCCTTTTTTTTTTGCCACATCATGCGACCGAAGGGCCGGCGGCGTCACTTCCGCCCCGCGCGCGCCGCCCCGCGCTGGGTCACGTGGCCGCGCGGCGCGGCGGGGACAAGGTGACACTGGGGGGACACCGGGGGGGACACCTGGATAACCCCCCGGGATGTCCCCGACACCGGGGGGGACACCTGGGTAAACCCTCCGAGGTGTCCCTGTCACCGGGGGGGACACCTGGATAACCGCCCGGGATGTCCCTGTCACCACGGGGGACACTTGGATAACCCCCTGGGATGTCCCTGTCACCACGGGGGACACTTGGATAACCCCCCCTGGGGTGTCCCTGACACCGGGGGTGTCCCTGGATAACCTTGGATCGCCACCCTCAGGGTGTCCCTGTCACGAGGGGTGTCCATGGATTCCCCCCTAGGATGTCCCTGTCACCGGGGTGTGATGGATCCCTCCCTCCCTCCCCTGGGTGTCCCTGTCACCCGGACGGGATGGATTCACCTGCCGGGGGGGACACCGAGGGATCGGGGGTGTCCCTGTCACAGGGATGGAGTGGATCCCATTCTCCCGGGGAGGGGGCACGGAGGGGACAGAGGTGTCCCTGGCACCGGGATATGAGGGATCCAACCAAGGGGTGTCCCTGTCACCAGAATACGATGTTCCCCTCCCCAGGGTGTCCCCACTGTCCCTGTCCCTCCCCCCAGGCTCTAGCCCCGGGATGGTCCAGGACTCTTCCCACGACCCACTGTTAATGAGTGCAGGAACACAATCCAACTCCCACTTTCCTCCCGTGCTTATTAACTCACAATTTACCTCCAGCACACAAAAAGAGTTAAGTTTTAGCTGTTTCTCCGTGATGATGCAGCATTCCAGGGGCTCTGCCCAGAGCTGGGTGTGCTTGGGGCACCCCAGCTTTCCTTACACCTTGTTTTGCAGTCTCATGGTTATTTCCTCGGGTAATTTGTCCTAAATTCCCCATTTCCAACTCTCTGAGCAGCCCTGAAACACAAAGGGGGAAAAAAAACCCCTCTCCCTTTTTGCTAGTGAGACAGTGAAAACAATAAGAGGAATCAGAAAGCACCAGGATGTGCCAGATTTCCAGCCTCAAGGAACAGTGGCCATTCCAGCTGCTCATTTTCAGCATGTGGGGCAGATCTCCTTTGACTCAGGAGTGGCCATGATTTACAAATATATCATAAATCAAATTAAACAGCAAAACAGGCTGAGTCATGGAAAAGAGCTGCTCTTTTTTAATGAGGAATATTTTATTTCCCACAAAGAATCCCAAGGTTTCTGAGGGCTTATGGTCAGCCTGGAATGCTCAAGGTGGAGCAGAGGTGGGGGGAATGGTGAATATTTTACAACATCCCTTTAACAAGTGACCTGGAAAGCAAGAAGGTGACACACAGAGGTGAGAAATGTTCCTCCAGTTACTTGGAAATTGTCTTGTACAAGCTCCAGACTGGAACATTTTAGGATTGTTGAGGTGATAAAAACAGGATTATTTCTTTACTGAGAAGAAGGAGACAAACTTTATGATGACAAAGCATCACAGCTTAAGGACAAAAGCTTGTATTTCCTTGTGTGTTCTTCCCACACATTTGAAACCGTCGTTCCCGAGATCAAAATCCGTATCTTTTAAAAATAACAGTCCCCAAACCCAGACAAACAGCCCATTAGGAGCAGCCCTGCTGCCAGCCCTGGGGGATAAGGGATCCACTGCTGGGGTGGGTTCCTTTGCCAGCAGGAAAACACACAGTGCTAAGTCATCCCTGACAAAAATGATGCATTGGTTGGCAGGAACGTGGAAACGTTGCCTGAACACTTGGCACACAAAGACATCTTCACCCAGAGCCATCCCTGCACGTGGTGCAGCAGGGAATGCAGGGGGGCAAATGTCCTTCTGGATTTAATCCTGATGGTTCCATCATCAAAAGAGCCCTCCCTACACATTTAACTGAGGAGTGGATGAGCACTGAGACGGTACAACCATCATACTGAGTGACATGGCTAAAAACTTACAGTTCCACTCCTTAAAAAAATCTAAAACCCCAGCCAATCTTTAAGAAAATTTTATTTATATTGGCACTGAGACCTTCCTAAGTCAATTAAATGCCACAGAATTGGCACCACAGTCTTCCATCCAGTAAACAGTTGCCAGTGACATGCAGCAACAAAATTCACCTTGGTCACTTTTCCCTGCTGGCTGCAGCGAAGGAACGTTGTGTGTTTTACTCTTCTGCACTCAAACAACCACAAAGCAGAAGCTTCCCTCCGTTCCTGTGAGTCATTTTGCACCATCCAAACACCCCTTCCCTCACATGGGAGTGGAGCTGCCACCAGAATTACCCCAGTTCTTTCACTGGGCCACCCAAACCCTGTGCTCTTTGCTGTTTCCTCTCCAGGTACCGGGCTCTGGCGTCCAGGATGGACTGATCATCGTTCCTTCTCTCCATCTTCTTGGCAGAGTTGTCTGTGGCTCCTTCTGGGGGAGAGAGGAGAGGAAAAAAAATATACTCTTTTGTGTCACAACCCCCTCCAAGCACTACAAGTCCTCCTATTTGTAAAATACCCCAAAAAAACCACCCAACAATCTCTTTTTTTTTTTTTAATTTTCATTTCAAGTCCCAGGCAGGCATTTGAATGACTTCCAGAGAGGACAGACTGTACCACAGCAGGGAGGGGGAAAAAATTACAACTAAAATCCTGCCTGAAGTCCCATGTCAGTATTTGCAGCTCCTCTCAGCCCCAGCCTGGGCCTTGGGTTTTATTGGAGCACAGAACGTGCAGCTTGGGCTCCAGGCACCCATTTCCTCTCTAAATCACACATCTCAAACTCAGGTTTAGGCAGGAGAGGGACAGCACAGGGGGGGAGGAAATAAGCTTAGAATAAATTAGGTCTAAAAAATTTCCGGAGGGAGGAGGAAGAGAATGGACAACAAGGAGATAAGAGAGTGGGAAAAGTCAATATTGGGAGCAGACACCATCAGGAATGCAGGTTCTCCCCCAGCACTGAGACCTTGGCAGTGCTTCTCCCAGGAGGCAAGAAAAGCAAGAAGTGTTTTCAGTTAAAAATAACAATAATAAAAAATTAATCAAAGACTCTGAGAGCCAAAAAGCTGTGTGAATGAAGCAGCTGTCCCTGAGGCTTTAATCAACATTAGGTTATTTATTAGAATATTTGCAATTATTGGAATATTTCTATTCTATTGCATATTTAGAATATTTGTAATTATTCTGTCTTGCAGTCAAATAATAATTCAGCCTTTCCTTCCACTAATTATGCCTTTCTCAGCTATTCAGCCACCTCTTTTTATGAAGCTCCCAGAAATACAACATCTGTAAGGTCAATATTAATCTCAAATGAACTGACAATTGCCAGGTGAAGTCACAATGTCAGGAGGGACACAGAGAACAAACCTCAGCTCCCTGGACTTCAGCTGGATGGTGTTCCTCTGCATCACCCAATAATGCAAATATCCCTTCCTATCCTATTTATAACCAAATGAAATCCACATTTGCATCATTTAAAATGGTGGGTTTATACAGCAATGCACACTCTCTGAGCCCAGAATTCTCCATTTTGAGGAAGTGGAAAAGAATCAATATTGCCAGGGCTTGTGCTGTACAGCAAGTGGGTGTTTTGGAAGGGTCAGCTCAGGAGGAAAGAGGCCCTTTGGATACTTGGCTGCTTTAGGGACCTGCTGACAGAAGAATTCAGAGAATGTCAAGCAGCAGATCAGTCAGCAGGCACCAGTCTTAATTAAAACTATTGAAACATATGGCATTAAACTGGTTGTCAGAACGAGACAGTCACCAAAATGTGACACTTTTTCCTTCATGTTTTTTGGGTTGATTTTTTTCCCCTCCCCTCTGCTCCATAACCCCTTAGGACTTCTCTCTCTCAGGACAGTATTATTTGGGTATCTATGGTTAGAAACCCTTCACAAACTTAAACAATCAGATAATAACTCAAAATAACCAGATTCAAAATGCTTTTAGTCAATTCTGTGTTAAAGTTCTGCTCCTGTGAGCTCTAGGAAGCTCAGAAGAAGGGAGGACCTTGGCAAGAGCCAGTAAGGAAACATCACTATTCACATTGCAGAGACAAAGGATTGCAGAGAAAAGAGACCAGCCAAAACTGCACATGTCAAACATGTAAACACATTAATTAAATTAACACCTTCCAGCCCAGAATGAATTCAGTGACAGAACAGGAGGCCACACAACCAAGACACGTGGACGTGGGCTCGAGGTTCTCACCAAACTGCCTCTTCAGGTCCTCCTTCTGCTTCCACCTGGTTATTTCCTCCTCTGTCACCTCCTCCCTGGCCACACTGCTCAGTTCATAGGCATCAATCTGGTGCAGCCTGGGCAGCAGGTCCTTGACCCACTCGTAGCGCACGGGACAAACCGTCCGCACGTAGATCTTGGACGTCACGGTGACGTCGTGGAAGATGATCCACTCCAGCAGGGTCTCCTGGTTGTAGAGCTGGGAAATTAATTCAAAGATATAGGAAGGAGGTAAAGGTGACATTGTCCTTAATTGTCAGGGAAATTAAAGGTGGAATGACTCGCTTAAAGCTGCCCAGAGAGAAAGTTCAGTCCGTGTTACGGTCACATCACAAGCCAAACTTTCACCAAAGTTGAAGAGTGAGGCTCTTCCCCACTCTCCAAATGAACACTGCACCAAGCCAAACACCAGGAAGGGTTTGTGGGACCTGCCTCTTATTCCTTTTATAGATCCTTTGCTACTTTACCAACAGGCTTTGGAAACTCACTGTGGATGAGGGGTGGATGTAGATGATGCTGCCATGTCCGTCCATTGTGCAGAAGGTCCTGGCTGCAGATCTGAAAGGGTTGGGGGGGAAATAAACAAACAAACAATTAATGAAACACACTTTGCTGTGATCAGACAGCAACACGGACAGCAAGACTAAACTAAACTAGTCAGCTGCACCATGGGCAAAACACTCAAATATCTACCTAGAGAAAGTCAGGAGTCAAATATCTGAAGAGAGAAAAGTCAAATATCTAAGGAGAGAAAGAGGCTTCCAGAATTAAACTGTAAAAAAAAAAAACCTCAATGAGGAATAAAATATATCTGATTTACCACAGTAGCACTGCAGATATAGCAACACAATAAGGAGAGGGTTTGGGAGTGGAGTCTTTGAAAGCCACGATAACTGGAACTTTCCAAGCCCTTTAGTTCGATATCTGGAACCACCCATCAGCTTGGGAGTTCATTCCACAGACAGAAAAATGACATTCCTGGGGAAGTTTCTTGCATCCTTGGAATAGGAATGACAGTCAAAAGCTTGCAGCCCTGCACAGGAACACCTCCCTCAGCTGCAATTGCTCCTTTTCCCAACACACAGCCCTCTGTAGGTGCAGCTGCACCTTTAAATTATGTGCATGACACCTTTCCCATTCCATTCCCCAAACTCCCTTCCTTACCTCCGAGCTACATTGATGAAGTATCCTGCACACAGGCATCTCCTCAGGATTTCAGTTCTGGAGCCTTCAAATGTCTCTTTGGGGAAGTCTGGCAGCTGTGCCAAGAAAAAAACAACATGAATCAGGATCTTTCCTAAAGGAAAAGCAGTTACACCCCCTTTATCCCGTGGATTTTAAACTCTGGGCTTCTCTCACTGGACAGAAACCATAAGGAAAGGGGGGAAACTCTCCCTCTTGCCTGCTCCCACCATCATACCTGTTAGTTACACAAGCAAGGATGCTCTAAAAAAATATTTAAGTGGATTAGTTCCTACAGGAGGAAGGCAGCAGCCATCTGGCAAAGGGCTCAGTAGTCCAGTACACGTCTGAAATATAAACTTACATAACTCCAACACACCTAGAAATTACATTTTTTTTTACCTCTTTCAGTTTACTGGTTATTTCCCGGAGCTGTTTTTCCACACTAAAAGCAGATTTTAAAGCCCTCCAGTGGATCCAGTGTCTGTGGCACCAGGCTGAGGGAGAGTGGCTGAGAACAGAAACACCTGTATTACAAAGAAGCCCTTTGGAAGCTGAAGGCAGAAACTTGGCTCTATTTTTCGTTATGGTCACACAAAGGCAACAACCCACAGAGCAGATACTTTGTTGGTTTAAACAATGACAGAAATTACAGCTCAAAGAAGGAATAAAACCTGCAATTAGGCACGAGGACACACGTGTGTATATGCAGCACATCTAAAGACTGGCAGCACCTGGGAGTTATGAGCAATGCAAAACCACTTACTGTAAGGGATCATTTTATACCTTGCTTTGCACTGTTCAAAAATATTTAAGAGGGTTGCAAAGTCATTGCATCCTCCCACTTGTGAGGAAAGTTCCTGGTGTTGAAGCTCAGCCTCCTTTTGCTTCTGAGGATCACCTGAGGAAGTAAGTTATATCTCACTTAAAGTCATTTTTAGGTATCACTCCCTAATGCTCTGTTAGCATCTCTCCAAAGTGGGTTTGGCAGCCTGGGCTCTTTATTCATGTTATTTTTAGATTTGTCTCTCCTCCACAGCTGCATTTACAGCTCTTCTTCCTTCCACTCCTGCTGAACAAAAGCATGTAGATGCTATTAAATGTGTCATTAATCTCATCAGTCAGCAAATAGAGAGGAAGAATTCTGGTCTCTTGGAAAGGTTCTACATATTTCTCTCTCACAATCAGCTCAGATGCTGACATGGAGAGATAAAGGAACAGGGACCTTAAACAAACAGCTCACAGGGAAGTTTTGCCCTGAGAGGAAAAACAGGACTGTTGAAACCACCCCATCTAATCTATTTAACTCAGCTTTTGTCCCAGGGCCACAGTAATGGAGGCCTTAAATAAGAGTCTAGAAAAACATGTGGATCTGTGAGTTTAGTGGGAATCCACCTTCACTAAGTGCTAGGAATGTGCTGGGCAAAAGCAACACTTCCAAAATGTTATTTCAAGGTTCAAATACCCCAAGAATTTCTCCTCCAGCACAACCTTTCCCCCTCAGGAGAGGGAGACATGACTGCAAAGGCCTTTGCAGTGCTGCTGTCATAGAGGATGGCAGAAGTTGGTGGGTATTAAAGGGGATGGAGGAGGCCTGAGCCTACACATCCTGAAATGCCTTCAGGGTGGGAGTTCTGATGTTCTTCCCAATGTTCAGGGTTGCTGAAGGGTAACAAATGTACATCAGAGAACAAGGGCACGTTGCCAGAGGGAGAAAAGCACGGGGGCAGTTGTGGGAATGGGAAGGACTCAGGAGCAGATTCCAGGTTATCAGTGCTGTCAGCAGTGTCTGGGGCTGTTGTGCTAACAGAGACAGTTAATGGACTACAGGGATAACTGGACAAGAGCCAGGGAGTGACTGGGAAGGACAAAGGTCTCCCACAAAGACAGGACATATATAAATGTATGTAGCATGAAGGGGGACAGACAGGAGGGCAAAGGAGATGGGAAGGAGGATGTGAGAGACTGAGCTTAGCACTATGAAAGGTGCTGCCTTGGAACCACAGCAAAACTGTATTTTCCCTTTAGAAAAACACTGGAAACGAGGCAGTGACAAGGAACTTAAAAGCTCTGTTTGGTTAAACAGAGTTATTGACAGGAAAGATAATCCAGAGGTGACCCCGTTCATTAAAAACAAATTAATCAGTCCCTGTTGTCTGTACTCAGACCAACAGCAAAACATCTGCTGTGGTGCATTTTGGTTTCCTGGGGGTGTGGATTTTTATTCTTTTCCCTCCTGTAACACAGTTCCCCCCTCACGACCTCTCAGCATCCTCCTGCTTACGCAAACGTCGCTTCCCAGCTCACAGCCTTGGGACAAATGCAACCCAATTCCGTGCTGGTCTGGAGTCTTTGGAACAGCTGTTGTCCAATTCCTGGCATGCAGTGTGTGGTGGAAAGCTTTAAAAACCTCATAAGGGGCTGCTTTGGGATGAGGGGTTTCCTACCTGGCCGGATGAAGACGTTTTCCACGGACAGCATGGCTGCAATGGGAAGCAGGAGATCCTCGCAGTCAAGGGAAGCAGCTTTTATGACAGCACAGCTCAGGTTGGGAGGGAGGGGAAACTGCACCAGGAATTCTCCCAGTCTTGTCACGTGGCCTCTCCTTATCCCAGGGAAAAAGACAGGAATACCAGATTCATGTTTCAGTGTAAAGGGGAGCCATGCACACCTCAGTTAGCCACCATATCCCGACAGAGGGCACGGAATCAGCATTTCCCTCTGGATGTGTGTGCCCAGACAGGTGCTGGGGCCATGAAGAAGTGTCCCCAGCTTGCCTGTGCCTGCTCCATGCCAGACACAGCCAGCTTTTATTTAACTTGCAAGAAGAATTGCTGGAAGCTCAGGATAAGATCTTGCTTCCTGCCTTGAGTCCTTGGATGGACCTCAGAGCTAAAGCCCAAATTCCTCCGTCACAACAGTCTGGGATCTGCCATCAGCAGCTCCAGCACTGGGTTGAGGTAATTTGTCTGAGGTCACTCAGGAACTCCAGGACAATGTGGACAAACTGATCTGTATCTCTCAATCCCTAAGCCCAGCCCTAACCCTGATTTTCCAGCCTACATTAAACCCCAGTAGTAACTTCCTGGAAGCTAAATGGGGAAACACATTCTACTGCTGGGGAAGTCCTTTAGTCCACACAAACAAACACTGACACCAGTTAAACCATTAAATTCCTGTAGGGACTGCACCCCTTTATTTTTTACCTGTCAATAGCACTGCACTGGTAAAGTTCCTTGAGAGCTTCTAAAATATGTCTTTCTTCAGGGGGGTCCAAATAGGGAAACCTGAAGTAAAAAAAACCCCTCTGTTCAGACCCTGAATAGCTTTGTTAGTTTTCATATTCATTAGAACACTTCTTTCACCTCCCAACACAGGTTTTTGACCAAAGTGCACATAATCATCTGCAGCATAAGGGTGTGTTACTGCATGTTCTGCCTCAAGCTGGGGAATTCTGATTGATGACAAATCCCAGCACGGCACACACAAATCTAAACCAGTGTTTTCTGCACTTGTACGATCTTAAAATTAAACCATTCCACAGAGATGAAGCTTTTGGGGTAGAAACATCAATATTTTAAAGGAATGCAGTAAACTATATATTGAATTTTGGAGCGAGCCGGTTTTGGCAGAACCCCAAAACCTGGCATTACAGGCTGGGGAGAACAGCAGCAAAGCTGATTGAATTGAAGTGTCACAGTTGGCTGGGGAACCTAATCCTGCCTCCTGCCACCAGGCTCCGGGTGCCGCGCTGCCCGGACTCGGGGAGACAGGGATAATCCCCTGCCCAGAGGTCACCTGATGACATCATGCACGGAGAGACACTTCAAGGTCAGGATGACAGATGTCAGGCTGGTCCTCCTGATCTCTGGGACGGTGTGGTCGGGCATGCACTGCTCCCAGAACTCCCTGCTGTACAGCCGGTAGCTCTTCCCGGCCGAGGTCCTGCCGGCTCGGCCAGCTCGCTGCTTTGCCTCACTCCTTCCAAGGAAAGCAGGGAAAAAACCAAACATCCAAACTCTTAATGACTTCTGTCATTACCCACGGGGTGATTATGACAAACAACAGCAACTGCTGTGCTTGCAGGTGGAAAATATTTTACTGTGCAGCAACTGAGGACGGGCAGAAGCAGCATTTGTGTGCACGGGAGATTTTTTTAAGCTTCTCTGAATCAGAGTGTTGTATTCAAACACAAGAGGACATGTGAGCCCCTGTTCAGGCTGCAGACAATGCTCTGTCAGTTCCTTCTTAATGTCTGAAACTTATAGAAAATTGTATCTCCTGGACCACTTCCTACGTAGCAACAAACAAAGCGGCTTTAAATTACACAACCCTAAAGTTGCTCCCCGTCTTTTTATTTACTTATTATTTTTTAAAAGATCCACCGATACGTGGTGCTGTCAGAGCAACTCCCAGGAACACCAAGACACTTTTTAAAACTTACTTGGAAATGGGAACCACCTCCAGGATGTCCAAGCCAACCCGGGGGTTGTGATTCAGCTGCTTCACGAACCCGCTGTCCACGACGTACCTGAGCAAAAGGAGGTTCAGGGAGGGAAATAAGGGAGGTGTCAGCAGCCAGACAGGTACCACAGGGTTAGTTAGTGAAGCCAAGATTTGATTTCAAATTAGGGCCCAAAAATATCAGTCATCTCTAAGACTGTGTAATGGTATTAAGGGTTTTCTCACTACACACACACATGAAAAAGGCAACAGGGCAGGTACAGAAACGGAAGAAGTCAGAACCCTCTTCTGCATCATCCCCTCTGTCACAGCTTTTATGAAGGACACAAAACAATACCTGACTCCTTCAATGGTCAGAGATGTTGCAGCAATGTTTGTGGACACCACACATTTCCTAATGCCTGTAGGAGCTGGCAAAAATATCCTTTTCTGTTGATCTGAAATGACAGGGAGTCAGTCAAACAGTTTCTGTTCCAGCACTGATTTCCAACAAATTCACTCAAATGCTGAGTGAAAGTCACTGGAATGACATCAGAAAGTGAATCACACAACATCCTAAAATACAGACTTGGTGTTGTTTTAGCAAGTGCCAGAAATCAGGGAATATCTTCTTTATTGCTCAAATATTTCAGATTTGGAAAAAAGGCCAACTCTCCTGGGTGTTTCCTAACCAGGAAAACAAACAAGATGCCTGGTCTGAACAGAATCTGCATGAAGGATTTGAAGGGTTTCAACCACCAGAGCAAACAAATGTGAGCATTAAAAAAAAAAATTAATGAACCCCCCCATGTTTCCAGCAAATCTTCATTTAACATGTACCAAAGCAGCCTGTGCAGTTCCCATCCATTCATTTGGCTTTCCAAGGAACAAAAAAAAGAGGTGGAAATTCAACTTTCCCCTGAAATTTTCTCACTATTTCTGAAAAATATAAAAATCTCTTCAAGGAAGGTTTTCTAATGTGTATTTAAACATATTCAAATACAATGTCCTCTGAGAAAGTACCAGAAAATAAAAAGAAATAAAATATCACTCTCAGTCAGGAATCACTTTCATGGAATAAGAAGGAAGCTACACTTCTCTTTTATACAACTTTGCTCTTTCCATAAGATCAGTTTTGCTCCCTCTGCAGATCTTTACAAGATCTTCCCTCTTAGCAGCACTTTTAGGGGGAAATTGCTGCTCTGCTCTTCTGAACACTCACTTGGCAGCCCCCAAACTGCATCCACATGTTCAAACGCTGCCCTCAAACGCATCTGAAAATGCAGTGTCTGTGCTCAGCAAAGGTCAAGAGGGTTCTGCTTTTAACTCTTTGGAACTAACTGTGGTACTGCTGCCAAATAAAAGAGTGCCTGCCTCTGATAACCTGTACTTTCCTACACTGTGTGACACTGCAGCACTGCTATCTTCCCTTGCAGCTCCGCTCCCATAACCAAAAACCTGCTGGCAACTTTTCCAGCTAAAATAAAGAGCGAGGACATCTGAATTTTCAGTTACACACCCTCCCCTCCCTAAGCTGAGGATCCTGATGCCATGTGAGGCCACATCCAGTGGATATGAATTTGGACTGGAGGCTGCAGTGCAAGCACAGAGAGGTTGGATTAGTTTATGAACACCACCAAAAAAACCCAGGAGTGCCACAGTATCGTAATGAATGGGTGAATTAACGGCATTTTTTCAATCACAACAGGAAGATTTGATGAGCAAGCTGTTTGTAACAACTCTTGCAGTTAACATTTGTGTGAATTAAACTCCCTGTGACCTTACAAGCTCTTACCTGTTGACATTGACCCATACAGGGGGAGGATAAGCAATCCCTCCACGGCCCGATCGTGCACCTCGTAGCGGTAATCAATGGACTCTGCTTTCTTGAAGAGCAAGTCACAGGCTTTTTCTATCTCAATTTGACCTAAAAGACACAGAAGAGCACTTGAGTAGTCACAACTCTGCCTTCCTAGTTTGCAACATCTTTAAACAAGATTGTTTTGTCAGTATTACAGAGCTGTCAGCACCATTACAAGGAGGATGTAATGGGAGTTAATTTAGGAGGTGACATCCAGCCTTTCCACGGTGCCTCTCACCAAGGCTGTCCCCAAAAAGATGAGTGCCCAAGGGCCTGGCCTACACACTGATGTGATTCCCCCCTCCTGAATTAACAACAAAATAAAACATGTAGACAATACAGAGTCAACCTGGCACAAGAAGGGAAGGGAATATGCAGATTTCCAAGTTAATGATTTTCTTATCTGACCTCATGGGTACAGATATTCCTAAAGTGCTCTGAAGATTATCACTGTGTGCACCAACCCACACCTCTCCCTTCCCCACTCACTGCTCTGGGACAAAGCAGACAGCCTGTTTTGCTGGCAGTGCCAAGGAATAACCTGGAATAACCATGGGTTATTATTGAAGGAAAAACTCACACCTGTCAGGAAGACCAAGATGTCGCCTTCTGGTTCATTCAGGTGGACATCCAGTGTGACTTTTACAGCCTGAAACAAAAACAGACAAGCCAATAACAGCTGTAACCTCACTGAGTCTTTCTCAGACTCATCATACTAATTAATTCTTCCCTATTTCCTGCAGGGATGCTCAGAACACAACACAGCAGCTGACTCCTGTGGTCTTTCCCAGAATAAATCACACCAAAACCAGAGAGCACACCCAGAAAACAAAGCCACCAGACCTCTGTGACATAGGCAGAGCTGCCCATGTCCCTGGGGCTCAGCAGGTTGCAGAAGATCTCCTTGACAGGGAAACTCCTCCCTGGAATGTGCAGCACTGAGCAGTGTCCAAAGAACTTGGAGAGCTTGTCCACCTCCAGCGTGGCCGACATCACCACCACCTTCATCTCCGCCTTCCTGCCTGGGGGTTTCTTCTGTAGAAAGAGTTTCTTCAGCAGACCAAATAAGATATCCTAACAGGAAAACAGAAGCAACTCATGTTAATACCTCAGCTTTCTTAGAAATGCCTGAAACACTTGGAAGGGACTGGTTTAATCCCGTTGATACAGTGAAAATCACGTATTCCAGGCCTAAGCACTCAAAAGAAAACATATATTTTACCCTGGTCATTTTGTAGAATTTAATCAGTTTTTTTATCAGCTCTTCTCACAGCCCATAGACAGAACCAGTGTAACTCACATTTTTCTGATGATTGCAGCAGGTTTATTTTACTCTGGGGCGCCCTGGATTAAAAACCTGCTCCTTACAGGGACACAGGTGATGGAGCAGTAACTTCTTATATCACCTCAGCTCAGTTTATTTGCCACACCCTCAGATGCTTGAGGGCAAAACTGGGATTCAGAGAACATTTTCCCCTTTCCCCAGCTGGGCTGGCAGGTTGTTTGCTGGAGCAGTAGATTGTCTGACACACAACACAATCTCTTGAGGACTGGGTGACTTGAGTGTCCCTGTGCTGCCCACAGAAGGGTCAGAGTGACTTTTGAGAGCTTTTGGGACTTAGGTCAGTCTGGACACATCCATGGTCCTAGCAGACATAATCTCTTTGCACAGTTGTGAACACACCCTAAGAAACACCAGAGCAAGAAAGATGTTTCAGGGTGCTGTTTGTAAATGGAAAAATAAAAATTCTAGAAAGTTTGTGTTCACTGTGCTGGCTTCAAACTCCTGGAAATTTTGGGAGAGCATCCAACAGCCAGGAAACTGCTTTGAAACACAACAACAGCTACGCCAACTGCAACAGGACTACAGGTCACACCTTATTTTCAGATTATGAAGCATGTAATAAAGTTCTATGGCCTCAGGACAGCAAAAGTCAGTCAAAATCCCTGTGCAGAAGTGAAAGGAAGGTATAAGCAGACCACAGAAATGGAGAAACAGTGACCCCAAAGGACAGAAATAAGGTGACACTCACAGTGCTGAGGCTCCGCTCATGGGCTTCATCCAGAATGATGATGCTGTACTTGCTGAGGAGGGGGTCTGTCAGGATTTGCCTCAACAGGCAGCCATCAGTCATATACCTGATGGCAGTGTCCTGAAATGTTTAATCAGACATTTAACAGTTACCCTGGATTATTATTTCAAAGTGAAGCAAACACTTAGAGTAGACTATCACATCTTTTCCAGGACACGCTCCTGGATTGCACCGCAGGTGACTGAGCACCACCCCACAGGTGCCCGGCAACGTTTCACTTCCAAGGCCTCCAAAGAACTTCACCAAATGGGTTACACAACACAAAGAGCTGCAGCTCCACCACAGCTGGTGCTGATGCTTCCCAAGGCTCTGAGACCTTCCATACACGAAGCCCCCCGAGAGGCACCGGGGCTGTGCCACCCCACGGGAAAGGCCCAGGGGCAAAACCCCGAGCCAGAGCCCACTGACCCCCCCTGCTCCCACAGGTTGCCAGCCCCCACTGACCCCCCCTGCTCCCCCAGAATGCCAGGCCCTACCTCGGAGGTGCAGTCGTCGAAGCGGACCTGGTAGCCCACGCGAGTGCCCAGGGCACAGCCCATCTCCTCGGCCACCCGCTGCGCCACCGACATGGTGGCAACGCGCCGGGGCTGGGTGACACCGATGGCCCCGTGCTCGGCCAGGCCTGGGGAGAGCACAGAGTCACATAATGGTTTGGGTTGCAAGGGACCTTACGGATCACCCCGTTTCAACCCTCCTGCCGTGGGCAGGGACACCTTCCACTAGCCCAGGTTGCTCCAAGCCCTGTCCAACCCAGCAATCCAGGGGCAGCCACAGCTTCTCTGGGCAACTTGTGCCAGGGCTTCCTCACCCTCACAGGGAAGAATTTCTCCCCAATATCCCACCTAACCCTGCTCTCTTTCAATTTGAAGCCATTCCCCTCGTCCTGTCACTCCACACCCTTGCCCAAAGTCTCCCTCCAGCTCTCTGGGAGCCTCTCAGGTACCGGAAGGCCACATTAGGGTCACCCCAGAGCCTTCTCCAGGCTGAAAGAACCCCACTGATTTGAGACGAACTGGGGCACTGAGGTTATACAGAATATTCTGAGCTGGAAAGGACCCACAGGGACCATCAAGTCCAACCCTGAAGTGAGTGGCCCATACAGGGATCGAACCCACGACCCTGGAGTTATCAGCGCCGTGAGCTGTGCCGCTCCGAGTCAGCTCGCACACACCCACCTACACAACATACACATGGCAATAGGGTTTGTTTTTTTTTTTTTTATTTAAAGGGTCCAATCAACCTCCTCTCAGCACAGCTCAGCCCGCAGCTCAGGGGACAAGGAAGGGGCCCGCGGTGGGGGTTCCGTTACCTGCCTCGAAGAGGTACCTGGGCAGCTGAGTGCTCTTGCCGCTGCCCGTCTCGCCGGTGACGATGAGGAAGGGCCGCTCCCTCACGGCCTCCACCAGCTCGCGGCGGGAGCGGCGGATGGGCAGGGCCGGGCCGTCCATGGCGGGGGCCCCCGGGAGGGGTAGGGGGGCACCTGCGGACCTCCCTCCCCTTGGGGACCCCCTTTACCTGCCGGACCCCCCTCACCTGGAGGGGCCTCAGAGCCCTCACGGAACCCGCGCTGTTTACGCCCCCATCGCGCGTGCGCGGACCGGGCCCCGCCCCCCTCAGGCCCCGCCCCCTCCTCCCCTCAGACCCTCCCGGCGGCTCCGAGTCGTAAATCATAAATAAAATCACAAATAAAATCACAAATAAAATCATAAAATCGCGGAGTATTGAGGGCTGGAGGGACCTTAAAGCCCACCCAATCCCAACCCACCACCGAAAATACATCTGTTTCCTGGCAAAGTTTGGCCCCTGAGTCCGCGAATTAACGCCCTGATTAAGCGATCCTCATTAAAAGACACACATCCTGCCGCTCTCAGATGAGGATTTCATCCCCGTAATAAAGTTTTTCTTCTTCTGTGTGAAAAGCGAGAAATTTGTGCCAACTGCTGCTTACGGTCAACGATTTTTTCCTGTTGCTGTTTAATCACTTCCACCAACTACTAATTGTTCTTCACAGTTCTTACACACTTTCAAAGCTGAGATTTAAATGTTTCAGCGGATTCGATGCAATTTCGCTTAAAAAAAAAATAATCCTCTGGAGCTTATACAGCCTGTCACAATAACCTGGATGGCGCTGTAAAAGCTTTGGAGTTGCGTTGCAAAAAATGGTATTTAGTGTCTTGTATGGCAAATTTGTTGATAGAATTAGAATTGCCTTGTTAAAGTTTAGGGCTGGACATGCTTCAGTGGCCTCAGGCCTAGGGCAGGGTTTACAAAGCTTGGGAATAAAGGATGTCCAACTGATAGTGGACACAAGGAATGAGGAATTTATGGCAAAACTCCCAAGGTAAGGAAGAAACCAATAACTCTGCAACTGTGCTGAAATGAGGTCCAGCTGGGTGAAAGGCAATTCTGACCCAAAAAACCCACCGACCCAAAAGAAGAGAGAGGCCGAGCATAAGGACTAATTAGGAGGAGAAGCGGGAGTCATTAACCAGTGAAAGATAGAACACTAATTAATAAGAGAACTGTGTAACTTGCAGCCAGTGAACACTAATTCCTTTGTTTGCTAAAATGTATAAAAAGTATTGATAGTGGTGGTGCTGGATTTGTGGAATTCCACCGAGCGCCCAACACTGAAATAAATAACCAGCCTCTCTCTCTCTCCTGTGTCATTATCGGCTTGTTGCACAGCGGGTAACAAATCCGATCTCTGCTGACACCAGTAACACCAAAACTCCGTGTGATTAAGGAATTAATCACCTCTGCAGCATCTCCTGTGGATCCACATCGAGCCTGAAGGTGGCAAGCGCCGAACGCTGAACACAAACCAGCCGCAGTCCAGTTCCCTGGCGGCTGCACCTAAACCCTGTCTGCACCACAGCACGGCTTGGGAGGTGTGTTTTGTCAGCGTTTGCTGCCCTCACACACCCTGGACGTGTTGTTTCAACTCCATTAGGCTCTATCAGTGACAAGAATCACACAATAAATTTATTGTCCCACCAGGAGCGAATTCAGGCCACCCACTGCCTCTGGTTACCACAAATCAATTTTTTACCTCTCACACAACGGGATGAATATTTCCCCATTGGGAACACACACTCCAATGGAAGATGTTCTGAAAGTTGCCACCTTCAGCTGTGTCTAACCTATAAATATTTGTTTTGTATATCAACAAACTGGCATTGTAAAACACCCCAGATAAGCTGGTTTTCTGCCCTTCCTTACAGAGAGCAGTCAACGTTGCAGTAACTGTTTCATTACAGTACCACAACTGAGAGAGACTCCTTTAACCAATCCAGTGGAACGTGCCAATTCCCTGGATGTTGTTGCATCCCTTTGTGGGAAATACCATATTTATTTCCTCATGATGCCATGTTGCCACTGGTAACTCACAGCTCATGGTGATCATATACACACTGGAAACTTCAAACATGTCCTCATTACACTTTTTTGGTGTACATTTTCTAAGAAATATTTAATGGTTTCAATAGATTCCTCGTATTTAAGCCTGTATGTGCTCCCATTTGTGCAGTCTGCTTGGCTTTATTTAACTCACGTACAGCTTTTGGCAGACATAGGCCTAGGTAAGGTTTTCCCATTCTCTTTCTTTGTCCTCCTAGTCTGGAAACAGCAGATTTGGATTTAATCAACCTCTTTGCAGCGTTGAACTTTGTCCTCCAGGAATACAGTGCCATTCATTGAAGGATTTCCCTCTGCCTAATAAACATTAATGAATCACACTTTACAATTCCCCTGTGATCTTATCTCAGTTCCACAGATGGGGAGAACAGAAACAAATTAAGGGGTCTGCACACACCACAAATCAAAGGCAGAGCTGGGGGAAGAATCCAGGAATCCCAGCACAATTCCCTGCTCCAATAACTGAAAAAAAGGTGTTTCTATCCATGTAGCTGCTCTGGCAGTAACTCCATTGCACAGGGCAGCACCATCTCCTTCAGGCAGCCAGGCTGTCTGAAACTGCTCTTTTCCTAAGGTTCAGCTTCCAACAGAACTGCAAATTCCATGAGGTGATAGAGGGCTGTAGCTCTGCCAGCTGCTCCTCCCGGATTATCCCTGAGGATGTCTTTATTCCCTTCTGAGCAGAGGATATCTTTTCTTTTCTGATTAGCAGAGATCTAGCAGGATATGGGGAATATTCCAGTCCCTACTTGTACACCATGAGTTTATCCATCTTCCCAGAGGGGAGGCCTGACTTCCTAGGGAATTTTCATCTCCTTGCTCTGGACAACACGGTCCATTCCATGACAAACATGGCATCCCTTGGTGCCCAGGAAGAAAACCACCTCTATTAATTACACTGAGCAAGGGAAGACAGATAATTGCCTTGTGCCTGGAATCTCCAAGTAGGGCCACTTTCTAGAAGAACCATCCCTGAGCTGTGATTTCAGCAGAGACAGAACAAACCCATGTTCCCCGTGCTCCTGTCAGACAAGCAGCAGTTTCTCCGACAGCCAGGATTTTTGTGGCACTGGCTGTGAGTCATTATTGAGGGAGTGTTATTCTTAAAACAGAGGAAGAGTGCTGGAGAAAGGAGGTGTTAGACAGAAAAGAACCAAACCCCCTTTCACAGCTCCATCTGCTGTCTTGCAGTGCCTTTGCTACCAAACATTTACAAATTGACACGTTTTATTTCAGATTTTGCTCCGCTTCTTAAAAATTGCTTCTTTTTGAAGGCAGAATCAGATGACATAGCCTTTCTCTTATATAATGGCTAGATTTTCCTGGTGGAAAACAGCAGTTTCTACAGTGCAGCCTCCTGCCAGGACAGCCAGGTTCCTCCTGAGCGCACTCACAGGTTCCTGCTAAAAGAGGCTGCAGGAAATGCAGCCCTGGCATCAATCTGCTCTTCTGCTTTAGCCTGGTTTGTTCTGCAGGGGGCCAGGGCCAGTGTACGGCCACATCCAGGTCGGGAATTGCTCTGCTAGGGTAAAACACAGCTATTTCTGTGCTGGGAAAGGATTTGCAGCTCAGTCTGTGCTGAGGGCACGTCTCAGGTGCAGCGCTGTGCACGACACAGCTCCTGCTGAGGCTCCTCAGCCAAAATCCCCCGGCACGGGGGGTGAGAGAACTGCCACACTGCTTGTCCTCTTGCTGTTGGCCAGACAGCCCTGCACAGCTCCTGCTGAAGCCTGAGCCCGTTCCCATTCCCGAGCCAGCTGGTCCGAGGGTGCTGGAGCCGTGTTTGCACATGGCCACAGCCCTGACCCTCCCCGAGTCACTCACACTCTCAGGTCTCTGTGCCCCGGTTCTGCAAATGTTTCTGCACAACCATCACTGCATTCAGCACAAGAGACCTGCCATACTCACTGCAAGCCTAAATTGATGTTCTTAAAGACCTGTTTTCTCTTTAAAATTGGTCTGTGATGGGCTGGCAAGAGATTTTGTTCATTTACCCCCCTCACACCCTCACACACGCCTGCACCACCGTTTTTAAATTTAACTCCACTGTTTATCTACAGCTGTTTCCGAGGCCACAGCCACGAATGATTGCTGCTCCTGCCAGGTGCAGGCATGAATAAAAAGGTCAGGGCTGGGGGGAGGATTAAGCTTTGGCTCAGCTGTTTGCATTCTCACACAGAGCAAGGGCTGTCCGTCCATCTGTCCGTCACCGCACACACGACCCAGACAGGTGAGGAGCTCAGGGCTGGAAACAATTCAGTCACGCTCCTACAAAGCCACCGCCAAAGATTTGAAACCACTCTCTGTGGTTTAAAAAAGAAAAGCTCTTACAGCAAATCCTCCAAGCAGCCCCTTGGATCAGTGAAATTATCCCTGCAGGAATATATAAATGCAGAATGGCATGGGAACGGTCTCCCCGGAGACTGGGGAAGGGTAGATCGGAGAACACCTCAATCTTTAAATGGTGTCTGAGGTTTTCACGTTAAATTGGAACATTTTCTTCCCACGCTTGCCCAAGGAGATGAAGGAAGGCAGCTTATGGGCACTTAGCACATACACTGAGAGAAAACAGGGAAAAAATCCATGGGGCCTGGACGAGACCCACCCCCCTGGATCCCCACCTGAAGTATTTCACTAATGCACGGCCTTTTGTACCTCCAGAAGTGAAAGCTGGGGCTATTTTAAGACCTTTTCATGCTTGCACTTCTGTTACAACCCATGGGAGGCTTCTAATCTATTTCTGTATATTAGCCATCATTTCTCTCCTGACTTCCTTATCAAATGTGAAAAACAATCAATAATTCACTCGGGCTCTACATTCCCATTTGATTGCACCGTAGCTGTGATTTAAATGTATTTCCATGGCTGTAAAACAAGCAGATATCCTGAACTGTCCTGAAATTGTCCTTTTGTGTGTGTGACAGCACCTCCTGCCATCCAAAGGAGTTTTATTTCCCCAGCTGTTAAATCTGGGACAAAATACTACTCTTTTGTTCTATATTAAGACCACGGAATAACAGCAGCTGACTTCCCAACCTCTGTCCTCGTGCACAGAAGAATTAACCTCGTGGGTGAAGAATTAACCCCTGGCAGGGGCTTTTCTCATGGTAAGTCATTAAGAAAAGCCAGATCTCCTTAATGCTCTCCTGCAATTAGTGATGAACTGGAGGTGCCTGTTGCCTTCCTTCCCTTCCCAGGGCCCTCACCATGGACTGGAGCTCAAGGCTCACCTGTGATTTCCTTCCACAGCCCTGTGTCGAGGGCCCTGAGGTTCATGCAGCTTAATTAAGACTCAAAAAGCAGCTATGAAATCCTCCTATCCCTTAGCACAGATGCTGTCACACATCCCAGGAGCAAACTCACCCCTTGCACCCCTCTGGACCCAGTTTATTGCTGGGTGGTTCAGGATCCAGTGACCTGACCGAGGTTACAGGAACCACAGAGGGTGTTCGGAGTGAGAGACACCCAAGTGCCACATTCCCCACTTGAGAGATCTGCCTAGACCCAACAAACACTAAAACTTCTCCTTACCACACTGAGCCTTGAGATCCAGGGACAAGGACACCAGCCCATCAGATAGATCACAAAAAAACCCTCCTATTTTCTCTGGGAATCCACAGCCCAGAGGCTGCACTTCTCCATATCCTCTCCTCCCTGTGTTGAACCTTTGGGTGTCATCAGCTGTGTGTGTCCCCAGTGAGGAGGGCAGAGCATGTGGCAGCCACACATGTCCTGCTAATGACTTCATTTCTTCCAGCAACCCTGGGAAAAAAAAAACCCCAACAAACAAAACACAAACAAAACCAATTCCAAATCCCCAACCCTGCATAACTGTGGCCCTGTTATTCCTGGATCTTAAATTGTGCTCCTTCATGAATTTTAATGTGCAGTCCATTTTCTTCCCACTAATCCTACATTAGGCTGGAAGCCTTGATGGACTGAACATTTGCCCTCCTTTAGCTCTTTATTCCCTGCAGCACCGCTGTCCCCAGGCACTGCCCTTGTCCCAGCTGGGCTGACAGCTACATCCAGCCAACATTGGAGTGTTTTCCTGTTGGATATTCCAGCTCTGTGCATCCCTGGCAAAGGCAGCAGGGAACACACACCCTGGGAACAGCAGCTATTTATTCTGCCCAAGACTTGGCAATCTACTGAGTTGTGCAGCACTGGAGACAACGCCTGTCTGTGACTCCTTAGTGCTGTGCTTTTGTAAATCCCTTTTTTCTCCAGCTAAAACCATCTCCAGGAGTCATCAGGAACAGGTGGAATCCCTTCAGGAAATTCTCCTTTCCAAGGAATTACCAGTGAGCGACACACAAGAGCCAACCACAGCCAGTTCTGCACCACCACAGGGGCTCAACAGCCTTATTTGAAATGATATTTAGGTCTGAAAGCCACACAGGACCATGAGATACTCCAACCCAGCCTTCTGAAAAACGCAGTTTGAGCCTGTTCTTTCACTACTAAATTCAGTAATTTGTTCAGCTGAAGTGATGCTTCCAGAGGGAAGATACCCAGGCTCGATTTGGGTGGATGAGGAAACCATTGCTTGCCTCAGAACTTGTCTGCCAGCTCTGCCCTGGGGAGTGGAGTCCCCAACAAATCGAGGCAAGATGCTCTTTTTGTGCAAACTGCTTAGAACCCCTCAAGCCCTGCCCTTCCATGTGTCTCACAGAACCCTTATTAGATGAAAAACAAACCCTGTACAGTTCTCAACTATAAATTTCTAAAAATATGGGAACTTTGAGGTCTGAACGCACGTTGAGGACCTCTCTGGCCCTGACTACAGACGTTCCCAATTGCCACTAATTCCACCTGGCTTGCAGAACCAGCAGTAATATTATTTCTTCTCCAAGATACACAGAATATCCTTAGTGTTTTAAGGGGTTTTTTTTCAAGGATTTCAGCCCTGCGGAGAGTTTTGCTGGCATTAGTGCCTCAGTCAGGCAGGGAGAGGCAGGAATGAATCCGACTGGAAATCTGGTTGGACTTAAACAACACTGACCTTATGAGAAGTGCGGAGTCCGAACCAGGCCTGCAAATCCCATCTGTTTCTTATTTCTATAACAGGCAAGCTAAAACCCTAAATCCACCCAGCTCTGAGCTCTGAATCCAAATTTTGCAGCCTGAGCCCGTTCCCAGCAGTGCTGACTGCTGGCCCAGCACGGACTCGCTCCCTAAATTGAACCCTGGGATTTATAGCTCAGCAGCAAATGAGGGAGACATTGCAGGGTGGCTGATGGTTAATCTGGGAAGGTACCTGGACACACATTCGTGGCTTGAAAGTTGACCCACTTCTCTGCTCCCCATAAAGCTGTTACCCCAACACTCATGGCTCATGGTGTTTGAAGGGTTAACTGATGTTTGAGAGCCACTCAGATGCTCCTTGTAATAAAAATCTCCCTCCTAGTTATCATATTAAGTTACAGTTTTTGCTGTTTTTTTGCTGCAGCTTGATGTAAAAAAAAAAATCCCTAATCTATAAAGCAAGCAGCTTTTTAGCTTTGTGAAAAATAAAAGTGAGCATATTCAGGAGGAAAAAAAAAAAAAAAAAAAGCCTTGTGTCTTTCCTTTAATTCCAAAGAACAAAGCTGGACAAGGCTGGTCCCCAAGCACGCCTGGAATTTGGCAAAGCCATTCCCATCAGTGCAGAACAAACCTGTTAAATACATAATGGCTCCAGGACAATGTGGATTAGAAAAATAAGCTTGGAACTGCCAGGGTCCTAATTATTTTCCATCCATCCACCTTTGCATTGAGCACCAGGGGTTGATGCTGCCCTGGATGCTGGTGAGTTATTGAATTTTTGAAGCGATGCTCTGTTTATAGAATTGCAATTACTCAGGATCAGCCTTTGTTTGGAGAAGGATCCCTGTCCATCCTCACTAATGGCTCCTTCTGATCTCGTCCAACGTGGAGGATTTCCTGAGCATATTCAAACCATTATTCACTCTGCCTTTTTAGCTTAGCCAAAGCTTTAATGACTTCAGCCTAAGAACTGTGTGTTTTGCTGTGTTTGAACTAGATTTGCTCCCTGACAGCTGATGTGCACTCTGTTCCCTTCACAGGCACTAAGGGAGTGCTTGAACTGGTGAGATTAGAGGGGTTTTTTTGGGGGTGAGAATCTTGGTATTTAGCACAACTGAGAGTATGAAGCTCTGGCACCTGAAAATACATCCTTGTCTCACCATCTGGGTTGAGCATGATGGACCATTGTGTCCTACCTGGACTCCTCATTCCAGCCCAGCCTATGTCTCCCTGTATCCCCCTTGGCAGAAAGGAGGTGGAAAAGCTGAGGAAAACAGACATTTTTTACATCCAGGTGCCATCCAAACCCTTTTGGTGCCTGTGTTTCCCCACAGAGACCCCACTGTGCCAACCAGGGACATCCTTCCCAACCTGGAGCTGCTTGAGCACCACATCTTTCCTCCCATCCCTCTCCTGCTCAGATGACGAGGCTGCTGGAACGGGAATGGGATTTCCAGTACCTGCTGCCTTTGTGAGGAGCTAAAAATAAAGAAACATCTGCTAAAAATAATGAATGAGCAGGGAAAAAAAAAAAAAAGCTAAACCCCAGAGATCCCCAGAGTCCAGGGAGATTAATTTTAATTTCCCTTTAATCTGGACAATAAATCATGGTGGGCACAGCTCAGCCTGGGGACAGAGGCAGGGATTGTGCTTCCCTGCCCATCCCACCTGGCACCCCCATGGCCAGACCCCAGCACTGAGCTTTGGGTGCATTCCAGAGGAAAATGAACACCCCACAAGCAGGAAGAGGGTTCAGTTGCTCCAGCCAGGGATGTGCCCTGAATCCCGAGGCTGCAGCTCCCAGTGGTGCCTCCCCCATTCCACACTTTGCCAGGGGTGGACCAGAGCTGGGCTTTGTGCTGTGGTTTGTGCCACGTTCGGGGTGCTCTGAGCCTGCATCACCCCTGGGGCAAGGGGAGGAAAAAGAGCCAGAGGTGAAGGGAAGCAATCCCTGACCAGCTGCTCCAAGTGTGTTTTCGGCTCAGGAGTGACCAGGGAGAAGAGTAAATATTTTCTGGAGAGGAAAGGCCGCTGTGTTTGCCCCTGGGGCTGTTTGCTGAGCGCTGCAGCCCCGTCCCTGCTCGGTATTTACCCAGCTGGGGGTGCTGGGCAGGATGGAGGGGAGGAATTCAGCGTTTCTGTGGTCAGGAAGCCGCTCACAAGACCTGCAGTCTCTTCACAGGGCCGTGTTTTTGCAATGCCAGAGCCCCCCAGACAAGGGGCTGCTGTGGGGTCAGGGCTGTGCAGCCTCTCAGTGAGGGCAAGGGAGATCAAAAGGAAATATTTCATTCAGGAGGGCTCGACCTGCAGCTCCCCAGGGCCTCTCCCTGCTCTGCAGGGCTCTTCCCACCACGGGGGGTTTTGCTCTGCACCTCAGGAAGATGCTCCAGGGCTGCCCTCAAGGTTTCCTCCTCCAAATGCTTGGAGGTGACCGACCCAGAGACCTGTTTGCCACCCTCCTGTGCCAGATGCAGCGGTGCTGGGTGTCACATGTGGTGGAGAGACCCTTGGGAATGGGGGATGAGGCATGGAGCACCTTCCTCAGGGAAAGCTGTGTCTCTACAGTTTGATGGCTGGTGCACCCTCTTCATCCCCCCCAAACCCTCCTCATCCCCCCCAAACCCTCCTCATCCCCCCCAAACCCTCCTCATCCCCCCCAAACCCTCCTCATCCCCCCCAAACCC
>JAWWLV010000053.1:2874531-2893373 GCA_035041135.1 Platyrinchus mystaceus
CCCAAACCCTCTTCATCCCCCCAAACCCTCTTCATCCCACCCAAATCCTGAGCCCTTTGGCCCCTGGCACAGTCACTGCCCTGCAGCACAAGAGCAGAGCTCACCCAGCCCAGGGGGTGTGTCAAATTCCCCAGACCCTGAAAGTGGTGGCCAAAATCTAAATATTCCCCTTGGACACAGCAGGGCAAAGACTGTCCCTGCCCTGGCACTGCCATGGGTGACGTGGAGCTGAAGGACTAAGGAAGGTGCCTCCACCAGCCTGGAGAGGAGCACAGAGCTCTGCCTTCCCCTGCTCCAACAGCTGCCAAAGGTCAGGATTAAGCTCCACAGCCCTTGTTGAGAGTTGTGGAATGAAATCCCCTCCAACACCTTGGGAGAGGCCTGGCTGAGCTTCAGCTCCCTTCCCTCCGTGGTGGGCAGGGCGGTTTGGGCAGGCAGAGCTGCGGGACGTGACCGGAGGGCTCCCTGTGCCACCAGGATCTGCTCCAAATCTCCCCCCAGAGCCCTTAATCAGCTTCCACCTGGGATTAGCTCAAACATTCCCAGCCTCTGGTTCAAAATAGCTTTTCTTGCTTGTGGGCAACTAATCCAAAGGGATCCTGGTCCCCATCAGCCCCAAGAGAGCTGCTGAGAACCCGGGGAGAAAATCAACAGCCCCCGACTTCCACGGCAGCCACGAGGTGGGAAGGGACCAGGGGAAGGGCTGTGCAACCAGTGACACCCAGAAACCCCACATATGACGTGGCTGGGATTTAATAAAGGACATTATTCCTGTCTCACTGGCGGCTCCCAGCTCAGGGGAGCTCATTCCCACCAGGCTTCAGTGTTTTAAAGATTAAATTCACCTCCCCAAGCCTGTAAAGGGAATTACATTGACAATCCCTCATCAGAGCCACGGTCACAACCTCTTCCTGCAGTCCTGATAACAGAGACACAGAGGCTCAATCACCAGCTCAAATCCTGCTTTCAGACAGAAACCTGACCCCAAATTAAAGCTAACAGAGACCATCCCTCCAGCCACTTCACTCCCTGCCCTATAAAACCTGCTCCCACCTGGCTCCTTCCCACTTACCCTCCACAACAGCCAGAGCAGGAGCCAAGAGTGAGCAACAAAACCCAGCTGAGATTCCAGCAGCAGCACCAACACTCCAGATAAAGCTCCCTCCCAGCAGCAAAACATCCTGGCTTCCCCAGAAACCAGCAAATATATATCCTGGCTTCCCCAGAAACCAGCAAACCCTGGGGATTGGGGGAGGCCCCTGTGATGGGCACAGCTGGTACCTCATCAGTGGCACCTCAGCCATCGCTCCTGGTGCACCTCATCCACAGGGATTGGGGTGCTGATGAGCTGCCCCGGGGCAGACAGAGGCCCCTTGTCTGTCAGGTAGAGATTGGTGTTGCCAGGGGAGGTGTTTAGTTTTTGTGCCCTCGGGGTGGCAGTTTTGAAGTGCCCCCGGTTTTTTGCCACCAAGTTCTTCCCCCAGGGCATCCTGGTTGGCCCAGAACTGCCCCACGGTTCATCACCAGGCAGGAAACTCCAAAAAAAATCCAATCCTGTGAGCGAGGGATGGAGCAAAACCCCCCTATTTGGACGGGGGGAGACATCTGCCAGCACAGGGACTTGGCAAAGATGGGGAACCTGCGTCAGAGCTGAACCCTCCAGCCTTCCAGCTCCTCCGACACCGGCGCTGGGCTGGGAGAGGCCCTTCGCTTCTGTCTGAAACCTTCATAAAAATAGCACAATTATGGGAAAATCCTTGTCCAAGTGGAAAAGAAAACACCAGTCTGGGTTTCACGAGGAAGCAGAGCTATATAAAAGCGCTCCTACAGCCTTCTGCTATTCCTGTCAGGCATCCAAAGCCTCTCCCAGAGCCCCTCTCCGAGGGGCACATTTCCAGGGGGTGAGGTCGGGCCCCTGCTAAAGGATTTCATTCTTTTTTTCCCCCCAGCATTTCACTTCACCTGATCAGAAGTTTCCATACATGGGGAACAAACGGGCTGTGGGGCAGCCCCCGCCGGGAGCAGCTGCTTGATCCTGAGCCATAAATAACAGGGCAGGCTGGAAAATCTCCAGGAGTCTTTTTTCACAGGAGGCAGGGCAGCGATGTCTGTCACCCCTGTCCCTGCTGTCCTTGCAGCAGCGTTTCCCTGAGCCTCACTGGGATGATCCCCCCACTCAGACTTGGGGTGCCCTGACTGATGGAGAGATTTAACCCTGGGGAGAATCAATCCTGCAGAGATTTGATGGAGAATCAGGTGATCACCCCCTGCATGGCCTGGACAAGGTTTGTGCTCCCAACGCCCCCAGACCCCCCAAAACCAGCTCTGAGAGAGCAGAAACCTGTCTGGCTGTGGGGCTTGGTAGCTTTTGGGGGCCACATGGAGAGGGGTGGCACCAGGGCTCTGTTGTTCCCCCCCCACCCCGGGGATCCCTCTCTGCAGCCAGGGCAGGGTCACCCCGGGGTGACACATTCCAGGTGACATTTCCTCCCTGCCTGGCCTGTTTCTGTGGGACATTTCTCGGTCAGCAACAGAGAGTGGCCTCGACACTATTTATACCCCACTCTGGAGCCGGGTAAAAATAACCCTGGTGTGTTTGGCAGCCTGAACGGGCTCCTGTAAATCCTCCCTGTCAGCAAGAAAATCCTCCTGCCCGGGCTGGAGCCCTTGTCCCACTGGGAGAGGTGCTGTGGGGGAAGCCCAGGGTTGTCTGTGAGGCTGGGCCTGGAGTGGTTCACCCGGGAAAGGAGGAAAGGGATCAAGTGAACCCACGGAGAACAACTGGCAGCATCCCTCCCCAGTGCCAGCATCCCAAAAAAAGGGGCTGGGAAGCAAAGCAGGAGTGTCGAGTTGCTGGTGAACCGGGATTAAAGGGCACTGGCACTGCTGTATTTATAGCTTGTGATCATCCTCTGAAAAAACCCTCACTGTGAGGGGCAGGGTGGGACAGGGGTCAGGAGCTGCCACTCTTTGTGCCGTCCTTGGCCACGGGGGAAGGTCAGGGTGAGTCCTGCAGCACCTCGTGGGGCCCGAGGAGGACCCAGCACCCATCTCTTCCTCCCTCCCTCCCTCCTGCAGAGCCCTGGGCAGGTTTGCAGAGCCGAGCCCGGGGCTGCTGCCTGAGTCAGCTTATCTCCCCCAGCTATTAATAGGCTGCCTGGGCTCGTCCACGCTCTAATTGCAGTTTAATAAAACATCCAGTGCAGCCGGGGAGAGGCTGCCCTGCACCCCAAACAGCAGCTCTGCCCTCTGCTCCCCTCCTCGGCTGGGAATCGCTCCGGCATTCCCGTGGCAGGCCCTGGGAGCGGGGCAGACCCGGCCCTGCCATGGTGTCCCCACCCCGAGGGGGCTGTAAGCGCAGCCCGGGACGTGTCGTGGTTCTGGCACTTTTCCACCTTCACCCTAAACTGGAGCCAAAGTGCTGACGTGGGGCTGGAGGCTCTTCCCAGGGCTCAGAGACACCCTCAAGTCGTCCCTCCTGCTGCTACTTGGATGCCCGGGGTGGGAAATGCTGAGCGCGAGTTCTTCCTGGGGGGAATTTCCCTGCAGGACTTACACAACCGGCCGGTAAATAACAAGTGTTCCCACCGGGAAGGAGCAGCCAACGGCCACGCCTGACACTTCCCTCAGTCCCACCGGGCCCTTTCCCATCCCTGCAGATCCCCAGTGCCCACAGGGCACTCTTGGGATGAGCACTCTTGGGATGAGCATCCATGGGATGAGCACCCATGGGACATCAGTTCCTTGGCCCTCAACCACCTCCCACAACCCACCGGCTCCTCCTCACTTCCCACAGCCACCCCCCACAAGCTCCTCCAACCTCTCAGCCGCAGCTTTTCCCGGCATGGCCTGAGCTCTCTCCGAGTTCAGGGCCCGGCCCCGGCCTCTCCAAAGAGGGTTAAGTCGCTTTTTCAGACACACGGTGGAATTAAGGGCGCTCCCAGCACTGCTGGGCACTGGCACAGGGCACCAGGACAGGTCCCAGCTGCCCTCAGTGGGATGAAGAGGGATTGCATCAGCTCATCCCAAAAAAACCCAAACAAAGCACCACTTTCAGCGGCTTTGGGGTGAAAGCTCCAGGAATTGGGAAGGCTGGATCCCAGCTGGGAGCAGCCCTGGGATTTCACACGGCACAGGAGGTTAAAGGAGGGACACGGACCAGCAGCTTTAGTACTTGAAAATTTTATTTTCTCAAATGAGCACCAACACATATTGTAAATATGACAAACAATACGTCTCCCTCTAATACTGAAGAACTATATACAAAGTACAAACACAGGAAAAGGTGAAACCCAATTATTGGAAAACAAACAATTGCATTTATGACGGAAGCAAATGACCTGGAAGAATACGCCAAAAAAAAAAAAAAAAAAAGAAATATTTAAAATAAGATCCAAGAAATAAAAGTATACACAGTTTGTAAACACAAGAGCATCCACAGACAGGCTGGTATTGGAAATATTGTCCTTAGTTTTGTCAGTGGGGAAAGCATTCCCATTTCCTTATGGAGAACAAAACGAAGGCTACACACAGCTGGAACGATGAGAACAGCTTACTGGTGGTTGTACCTTACACAATGCCATTCTGCTTGCTTTTGAATATGCTGATTTATTGTATTTTTATTATTTTTTTCTGACTTCAAGATGATTTTTGTTTCCCCTCTTCCGCTTATTTTTTTTTTAAACGAGGATTCTGCAACAACAACACCAACAAAAAATTCCCTGTCTAACCTGATTGTTTCTGAGCACTGAAAGTCTGAGGCCTCTCACCTGGTGGGAAGAGCTCCTTCCCACTGAGCTGAGCTCGGGGTGTCTCCAACCTGCTCTTCCCTCACAGGGTGGTTGGTGGCGTCACCTCTTCACCCCAGGGCTGATCCCGTGGGAACACGACGCTCCTCCCGAAACCAAGGGAGTGCAGTGGAAGTACATGATCCACACACTCTCACAGAGCAGCTGGAAAAATGCATGTACAGAGGGAATTCTCCCTGGATCGTCACGAGAACAACGGGCTTCACTCATAGGGTCGGTTGGTTTGGTTTGGGTTTTTTTTTTCCTGCGTGTTTTTATATCGTGTGCACCAAACCCAGAGATTTAAAGAGTGTGCAACAGTTACTGAGCACTGAAAACTGCTCCTTGCCCAGCAAAACACAGTCCAGTGGTTTGTGCTGTTGGTCCACTTCGAGATAAACAAGAGACCCAGTGAATTAAAAACGAAGAAGGGGGGAGAACAGGGGAGATAAAAGACAGAAAGGAGAACAAAATAAATGAACTTTACTGCCAGAGAGGTAAACTTTTACTCTAATTTGTTATGTAGCAGCCTGGTTTAAAAAAAATAAAATAAAATAAAACCAACAACAACAAATAAAAATAAACCTCAGAAAGAAAACCAGGATCCCTGTCCAGAGACTTGTGGTTTCGTTTAAAAACAAGGACTAATTAAAAACCTCCCCCTTCCCTCCCTGCTGCCCCTGAGCCACCAACACCTTGGGGGCTGCAGCTCATGTTCAATCCCGTCTCCAGATCTGCTTCACTCCAGCCAAAACTGGTGCAAGAGAAGATTCCAGGCCTGGATCCTGGATCCTGCCCCCCCTGCTCTCCTGGGGAAGGCTGTGCCCAAGGGGAGCCCCCCCAGCCCTCCGGGGTGGGAGCAGACGAGGTGACACGAGCTCGGGGAAGGTGTTCCAGCTTCCTCCCATCCCTCAGCCCACCCTGGGGTGCTGTCCCTAACCCAGCCACACCTGCACCACCACCACACCTGGCAGGTGGGAGCAGGATGAGTCCCCTGTCCTGCCACCAACAGAGGAAAAATGGACCGACTTCGGGGGACGACGCAGATTATGAGCTTTGTTTCCCTTTAAACGTGTTTTCCAACAAATACAGGAGGAAACAGCATCATTTATAAACAACAGAAAAGTGCTCTCAGGGAGGGGGGCTCTGAGAAAACAGCACCAAATATATTATTTTTTTTTTAAATTAAATATTATTTACAAAAGTATATTTCACAAGATAATGTCTGGGGATAGTTTTTTTTTCTTCTGCTTTGTATATATTATCATCTGAATATTTCTCACAGGGATGGGGATTTCACGCCACCAGATAATCCACCAGAGAAAAACAATTTAAAACTTAAGCCTTCAACTTAAGTTTTAAACTTTTAAACTCAAGTCTGAGCTTTGGGGTAGACGGGGAGGGAGGAGGGGGGGGGGTGTAAACTCACAGCTTGCCAGACACGAGGCTGCCACACCAAAACAGGAGGAAAACCCAGTGCTGCCTGTGCTTCCCCAAGGAATGTCACCCATGGGAAGCAGCACCAGGTGCTCAGGCACTGCCTGGACAAGGAGGCTTTTCCATGGGCCACATCTCCCAGCTGGTTCTCCCGGCTCCAGCCCCTCAGGGATGGGTCCCCCCAGGAGCAGGGGGTGCTGACTGAGGCTCTTTGGTTGTGCTCTGGGTCCATCCACAGTGCCAGGTGAAGCACAGATCCCACCCCTGCTCCCAGCTCCCAACAGGTGAGTCAGGGCTGGACTAAAGCATTTCAGATTTACTGGGCACCCAGCAGAGAACAAACACAGCCCATCTCTCCTTGTCTCCCTGTGCAGAGCACTGCAACCCCCCAGGTTAATTCTCTGGGTGTTGGGGACATTCACAGCCACACAGGTTCTTTCCTGTCCCTCTCAGCAGTGGGTGACTCTGCGGATGCTGGTGGGACAAAACCAATTAAAAGCAGATTAAGATCTCATATTCGAGCTTAGACGGGGTTGCCATTAAAAGCCCAACACCTGTGACCGGTTAAAAACAGCCCCATCTGATGGATCACCGTCCTCTCTTGTCCCAAATATACAGATAAAAACCAGCTCTCTGCAGTTCTTATCTCTCAGAGCAGCTCTCTAGACAGCCCTGCCTTTTATAGCACTTTTTATCAGCAATCATTCCAAAGACAAACATCAAAAGATGAGCCCCTGTGTGCTCTCCTCAAATTCACAGGATCTGGGATTATCCCTTACTCCTCCCAGCTCCAACCAGACAGACCCCTTTAAAGGCTCTGTATCTGTGGAGACTCAAGAGCTCCTTGAAGAACAGAAATTACCTCCCACTACTCAAAACCCAACAAATTGTCATGGATCCCCAAGCAAAGGACAGGGAAATGGGACCAGCTCGGTGCCAGGGTGAACAAGACAGTGGGTGCTGTGGAATTTTTGATTTCTAGTAGGTTTTTATCTCTGAGGGGAATGTGGATGGTGGAAGCAGAGACAACCAGAAACGAAAGCTGAAGCAACTGTTACACAGCCACAGCAGAAGGGTGAGGGCAGAAGCCACCTCAGGCTGGTCCCAAACTGATCCAACTCCACCCACTGCAGGAGCCAGAGCAGCCCCCACTTCCCTTCCCTCTCCAAGATCGTCGAAACCAGAGGTTTGAGAGAAAAAACAGCCTCTGCTTCATCAGGTTTGGGTTTCAGCACGAGGACCCAACACCCAGATCCCCCCCTGATCCCTCAGGAGAGTCTCTGTTCACCTTCCCTGCCAATTCAACACCAAAAGGACTCTGTCCCAGCAGCCCCCCAGGCCTGATCCCCCCCAGAGCCTCCCCAGGGCAGAATCCAGCAACACCAGATTACAGCTCCAAAGCTCCCGTTTCATAAGGAGTCACAAACCCCTGCACAATACTCTTTCCTTCTGGATTAAGAAAGATTCCCCCCCCCACCCCCCATGGATTAACCTACTTGAAAGAATTCCACAAACAAAAGGAAAATTCACTCAGAGAGATAAAACTAATTCAGTTCAATGGTCTTGAGTTATGCACCAGTTACTGGCTGGACTGTTGCAGAGCAAACTTCACACTGTCATTTAAGCCTTTCCCTCTCACACAGGATGCCCCTTCCCCTCCATCCACCTCGGGAAGGTCCTCAGGAATCACAATGGAAAAATTCAAATGGGAGAGACTTATCCCCTTTGCAGTTTTGCTGCCCACATCTACCCCCTGCTTTAAACTCCAAGGCATAATTTCAGGGGTAGGGGGAAGGTTATTAAGTTCTTTTTTCCCTATCCCATTTCCCCCCTGTGCCTGCAACAGGCTTCTGGGAGTGGGAAAAGGGGGGAAGGTTTTGGGGGGATACCTCATGGCTTGAAATATCCACCTGTGCAATACAACCACCAGGTCCTCTGCTCCCTCCTCTCCCCGTTTCTCTGCCAGGCTCCCACATGGAGACCTTGGCTTGGGCCTGGGATTTAAGGAAAAGATCCTGTAACAGCATTTTCCTACTTGCACTTGTGAAGGATTGGTGAAACACCCCCAAGGGTGCTCAGGGGAGGCCAGGAAATCAAGGGGTGCCCTCTGTTACCAAGTCTCTCCCCATCCTCCTCTGAGGAATTTCCTTTCTTGCCCCATATATGCCTTTTTCTCACCCCTGTTATATCTTCTAAGCTGCAGCAGCTCCAGCCTCCTTGTGCCTTAAGTGGTTTTCTCCCCCTCTCTGAAGGCTCAGGAGCCAGGATTTGGTTTCTGACCCCTGTGGGTGCTCCCCACAGCCGAGCTCCCTCACGGGGGGGGGGTTTGGCCCTCCCTGCCCTGAAGCGGCGAGAACCAGGAGAGGCCGGGAATCCCTGCAGCCTTCGGGCCCCTCAAACAACAAGTTCATAAACAGCAAAAACACAACACAGATTGCAACTGGCTCGTGGGGGCAACTTGTGCTCAGCCAGCCGGGGCTGGAGCAGCGGGTTGGGGCGGGGAAGGGAGCGCGGCCGTGAGGTATTTTGTCTGTCCACTGAGACAGGGAGCGAAGTTTCAAGCCTTGCTTAACCAGGACTGAAAGGAGAAGCGCAGGGTCAACCTGTGATGATTCCCTTGGGGCCCACCCCCCCTAGGACCTCCTCCTCCTCCTCCTCCTCCTCCTGCCCAAACCTCGGGTCCTCCCCCCTGCACCGAGACCTCTCCACGGTCAAAATGCCACCCCAGAGGCCGGGTCGGTTCGTCCTCCACTCGGCGCGTCCTCTGAGCCGGGACAGAGAGAGAAGCAGCCAGGGTCAACTCACAAACAGATACAAAGCAAAGAGACAGAGAGACAGAAATTTAGAGGCCAGTCACCAATAAAGATGGAGAAGGGTGTGAAGATGCTCCCGGGTTGCAGAGCCTCTAAATGCATGGAACCAAGCGTTCAGTCACTCTCTCACTCTTGGATATAATGTTCGGTTGGATGGCATTCTCTTACACGCTGCTAGGGCTGGGCTCTCCCACTCAATCCCAGCCATTATCCTTGATCATGTGAGCTAGTTCAATGATGTATTTGCCTTCTTTATACTTCTGGCTGCTTTCAAAAGCGTGTTCCTGGAAAAAAAAACAAAAAAAAAAACAAAGAAAAAAAAAAAGGAAAGGAGGAAGAATGAGATGGAGGTAAATCAGAGTTATGGGTCAGAGCTGGGAATGCTGGTGCAAGTTTTAGCCTTGTCTATGGAGTAAAAGTGCAGGTGTTCCCCTTGGCTGTCAGGGAAACCATGTGGGAAGAATCTTAAATCCTGCTTCTTGCTGTCTTTACAGGCTGGGAAAAAAGGACTGGCACCATGTAAGGTGCAGATTTCTGCAGGCCAGTGGCTCCTGGAACTAACCAAGGATTTAGGAATCACTGGTGATAAACCCCACCTCTCTCCAAGGAGAATTTATTAGTTTGTGAAGAATGTTCTCTGATGGAGCACATGTAAAACCACCAACCCTGGGAATGGGATGGGTTACGGTAGATTCCTTTGGGGATGGAGGAGCAGGAGAAGGAGCAGCTCTGCACAGATCCGTGGTCACAGCTATGGAAACACCCAGTGCCTCCACACAGCACAGCTGGAGAGGGCAATCCCTGGGATCCCTGATGTCCCTGACCAGGAGGGGCTCAGTTCTTGGGGCTGCACCCTCCACACCAGCTCAGCTCTGCTCAGCTGCTCTCCTTGCTCCCTGTAACTCACCTGAAAGGTCATTCCCTGCTGGAGAGGCCTGGGCTCACTGCTGGTTATGGAATACTGGGATTTGTTTACCACAAACTCAATTGATGCACTTAGTGTCCTGCTCCATTTGTGGGATCCATGCTGTGTTTCTGCATGGATTCCACCCACATCAATTTTTGATGTTTTCCTGTTTGCAGCCTTTCAGCTGATTTAGTGAAGAATGTTTCATACAAAATGGGGTTTGTTCAGACACTGGTCAGAGCATTTGGACAAACCACTGTGGTGTGTGCCTGCAGGAGCACAAATTAGGATGCAACACGAGCCTTTATTTGAAACTAATTGAATTTATGAAGAGCAAGAGACAGCAAACAGATAAACCCACGTTCAATAGCGTTTCCAGTGGGAGGGACATGGGATTAATGGAGCATTCTATTACCCTGATCACATCTAGGGAAAAAAAAGACAGTAGGAACCACATTTATCCTCATTTATGGCAAGTAGCACTGAGGGGCACCCACCAAAACCAGGCCTGTAGGTGTATATTCTTAATAATCCTTAATTAAAGAATGACATCCAGCACAAAGAGCTGCTCTGAGCGGATGCAACAAACACAGGGAGGGAGGGAGGGAAAACGGAACAAAGATGAGAACCTGCACTCGGGGTGCCCAAATTAATGCTCCTTCCACGACATAACACAAACACCTTTTGGAAAGGGCTGGAGCAAAGCTGTCCCCAGGCAACACAAACAACACTGTGGTACTCACATATTTCCACCCCAGCGTGGTTTTGCAGTTTTCACAGTAAATATCTGCCACCGCATGTAATCCCGTTAATAACACCCGCTCCTCTGCAGGGCCACAGCCCACGTTAACTCTGGGGGGGGAAAGCAGAGATGCTCCCTATTAGTGCTTTTCCACACCCAAACCCTCCAGCAAAGCTGACACAATGATTTACTGCAGTCCATAAAAACAGAAGAAGCGGGAGGTTCAGGACAACCCGAAGGTCTCTCGCAGTTCCAGAGCGGAGCGAAAAAGCCCCGAGCAGGAGATTGATAACACTCCAGTCGCTCGTGCTAATTAGGCATTTGAGAGAGATTTTCATTTTCAAATTGATAAAATGGTGCTTTTGCTTTCCCAAATGGAAAAATTGAGAAATGGAACCGAAATCAGCAGTTCTTGTGAAAGACATCCCAGCGGTGACCTCACCCAAACTATTTTCAGTCGCCGGGAAATGATACTTGGGTTTTATGTTAGCTCTAAAAAGAGCATATTTAGAGATCATTTATCTCTACATTTACGAAATTCTGGCTCTTTGCTCCAACTACATCCTTGGAGCAGAGAGTGACTCATCCATTAGCTCTTATTTCTCAATCTGATGATGAAAAAAAAAAATCACCTTTTCCTCGCTGCTCATCCGCAACCTCACCAGGAATCAAATACGAATCAGTGCCACTTCCTGCCTCTCTCTCTCTCCAAACGTTTCCACCAAGCTCCCAAGCCCCAGGCAGAGGTTTTTTAAGGGAAACTCTCCTTTTGTTTTCCCCTCAGGAGGGTTTTCTCCCATCCACCCCCAGGCTGCAGGTGCCGTGCACGCGGTACTCACACGGAATTGAAGAGATAAGCACGTCCTTGGCTTCCTTGGAAGGACTGAAAGGCAAGAAAACAAAGTTCAGTCAGCTGGGGAGGTGAGAAAAGAGGCCAAACCAGGCCCTGCCCTCCATGGCTGCATCCATGGTGGTTATGGAAACGCTGATCCAGGCCCTTGGGAAAGAGCACACGGAGAAATGTTGGGAGATGAGGTTTTGTCCTGCAGATGGGAAGGGAGCAGCTGCCTCAGCTCCAACCCCTGCCCGTTCCACAGGTGGGAAACCACTGGGAACCACCTGGAATGACCAGTGTTTCCACACAGGAACGTGCTGCTCAAGGCTTGAGTCGTTCTTTCTACCCCAGCAATGTCTCTTTTCACCCTTTTTCACTCCCGTTTATGAACTTCACTCCCCAACATCACCCAGAGGCCGCCAAACGTTGCTTTGAATCCCTTCTCTAAAAACAAGGTGCTCACAGAGGTTTCCCTCTCCACTGCCACAGCTGAAACACCACCCTTGGGAACACTGCAGGGACAGGTGCTGAGCACATGGACACAACCTCTGCTCCAGGGGCTCCACGAAGCCCTTGCCGAGGGGTCTGCAAGCCTCACATTCCTACTGATGTCCAGGAGATCTTTAGGACTGGATATAAACAGGGGATGAGGTTTTCCTGGCATTCCAAGAGCCAGCAGGTTCCACTGTGCCACCTCTGCAACACCTCCCTGTGATGGGGCCTGGCTGACAAAAACCACCCGACAGCAGCAAGTGCCGCCTGCGTTTTCAATGCGCTTTGACAAGCACGCTCTGAGTTAAACATTTGGTGCTTCTGAGCAAGAGCACAGTGGTCTGTGCACAAGTTCCCTCGTGGGATACCCCAGGGAATGTCTGCACTGAAGGGCAGGAGCTGGGAAAGCCAAAGAGCAGCTTTTCTGGGCTGTTTAATTCTTTATCGTGCACCTCACCGAGAATTTTTGAATATTTAATGGTTTTCTTAAAAACTCAGCTGATGATTTCAGACTAAATACCCTTAAAAAGGTGGGACACGGGGTTTGGAGGGGAAAGAGAAACATGCAAGGTTTTAACTCTAACACTGGTCATTTATTTAGTGAAGAGCAACCTCATGTCACATCAAACAACCTCGGGGGGTCCCTGCCTTCCTTGGGTTGTCCCCTTCCATCAGTCCACCCTGGGGATGCACCACTGCAAAGCCATGACAGCCTCCTCCTGGAAGATCCCCCTCTGCCAAGGAATCCTCTCAGTCCTGGAGGAATAACCATTCTTCAGAGGGACCTGAAGCCCAATATTAGTTGCCACTCATGGCACAGAAAAGCCACTGTGGATTCAGAGAGGATGCCCGAGGCTCTCGGATATCTCAGTCAGCCAGCCAAAGGCAGAGCCCTGAGGAATGCCCTGAGGAATGTCTCTTTTCTTGGGAAGGAATTAAACAGGACACATGGCTCAAGCATGTTTGTGTAATTGCATTTATCAGAGAAGCTTCTTTTAATCCTTCTGCAGCAGTTCTGTGTCACTGCCACTGTCAGCTGGCTGATCCCCCACATCCAGCTGGGCCTGGGAATTGTTGAGCAGGAGGGACAGTGGCTGTCCGTGCTGCAGGACAGGGATACCAGCCTGGGAACACGGATTCAGGGATGACACACCAAGTCCCACAGCAATGTGTGCCCATCAAAGCAAAATGAAAAGCAGATAAAGCTTCCTGACTATCCAGGCTTTCCCAGTAAATACTTTTCCATAAACACCAAAAGGACTGAGTTTGCCAATGACAACAACCATGGGAGCAAGGTTTTTATTGGAACAGAAATAGGATTTTCCGTTGCTGCTGCACAAAGGCCTCTCTTTAATAAAAACCAACCCCATCAGCTGTGCTGGGGCTCACTGGACATTGTTCCATTGCACTCCCAGGCACAGGAGCATCCTTTCAGAGGTGCCCTTCCTTCCAGCTTCAGCCAGTGCTTTAGGGGACCTAAGGGTGGTCACTGGGAAAAAAAATCACATTAATCATCCCCTGTCCAAGCAGAACTTCTCAACAAACCACTGCTCAGCTCTCATGGCTGTCTTAATATTCCCCCTCCAGCAAGATGAGGATTTGGCCAAACATATAAAAAGAAGCTGGAGAAGTTTGGCAACCCCAAGTTCCCCAGTGCATTTGCCCTCTGCTGACCACGTCCCTACAGAAGTGGCACAGGAGGGTTTTATCCAGGTCCTGTAACCTGAGCATCTTCTGGAGATGTTCCTGCACTTCTGGCACTCCAGAAAAACTGGCACCTGCTGTAATGGGAAGTACAAACCCAGAAAAAACGGGTATATTTACCCACAAGCAGATGTTCTTGTCTTTGTTTTTGTCGTTGTTTGTTTGGGGTTTTTTTTAAGAAACACACAAAGACATTTCCAAAACACACTTGGTTTTCACTGAAGTGACAGTCAGACCTACTTTCTATGCTCTGCATTTTCTCTGGGTAGATTTTCCTGATACACATTCAAAGGTGCATCACACACACACACACACACAGAGAAATCCAGACTTCTTGTTCTCTGAAATAACAGCTCCTGGCATCACTTTCCAGCTGGAAAAAATGGAAAGGATCTTTTTTGTTGTTGTTGTTGCTTCCCACTGAAAGCCCAAGCACATATTTTTCTCTGCACTGCTAATGCTCAGTGTCTGGCTGGAAACACACCTGTAAATGCCAGCAACCAAAGCCCTCACGCCCCATCCCGGCCGAGCCCTCCAAAAACCAACACAGGCTTTGGGGGTTTGAGAGGCACAACAGCTCCTTCCTCCTGACACTCACACTCAGAAACCTTCCCTGCTTCGGGGTGCTCGGCATCTCAAAGCTGCAGGGCCCAAGCAGTGCTGATCTGAGTGTCCAGGTGGGAAAACACAAGCCTGGAGTCAGCAGTTTGGCCGGATCCTCTCGGAGCAGAAGCTCCACGTTGAGATGCCTTGGCAGCTGCCCTGGTTTAAGAAGTTCCTATCACCCAATGTACAGACACTCATTATGGTGCCCTCAGCTGTGCTGGTTCCAAATTAGATCTGTGAAATTGTTATTTAAAAAAAAAACCCAAACAAATGCTTTGGGGAGGGGGAGGTTTGAGAGGAATGTCTTCTCCCTTTTCCCCTCTCCTGGATCCAGTTAAGGGCCAATCCCACAGATTGCTTTGTAATCACGGGACAGGGCAGACACAAGTCCTTCAGAGCAGGGAGTTCTCCCAGGTTGCTGGCAGAGAAGCCCTTTGCAGAGCTGCAGCTCTGGTGAGAGACAGAGCAGGGCAGTTTGGGTTTCACGGACCTGCTGCAGGAGGAAGCGGCACACGCAGCCAGGATCCAGCTCCAGCTCCCCCGTGGCAGCCACCAGAGAGGGACTCAGCCTGCAAGGCCATGAATCCTGGTGTATCCAGCACCCACGACCTTGGGAGCTGTTGGTTTGGTTGAGTCCATTTGTTATATCCTGGTCTCAACACCGAGTGTTGAATGCGCAGCTCAGGATTCCTCGGGAGCCACTCCGGCTGCAGGGAAGGGCTGTGCCCCTCCACCACTCCAGCCTGCCCCAGTTCCACCTGCCCTCACACCATCAGACCTTTGCCCTTGCACATTCCCCTCGCTGGGGACACAGAGGGGAATTTTCACATTCGATCAGTGATGCCAGGGAAAAAGGCACGAATTCCGAACACACTCCGAACACGCCCACACCCCATCCCGCTCTCCCCCAGCACCTCCAGCTCCTCATTCACGGCACAGCCCACTCAGCAGCTCCACACACTGAACAGATGACAGGATTAATACCCTGAGCCTTTGTGACTGCATCTGACAATAGGCTAAACACAAAAAGAGCTGGCTGGAATCATCTGGAAAAATAGGAAGCAGTTGCCAGGACTAAATGGCTCCACACTGATGCCTATTCTCTGCAGACTGCAGCAGAGAAAACCCCCACTTACCTACATCCAGCTGGCAGCCTTTTAATAATCCAATAAAGCAAAAATGAAAAGGCAACTGGTCCCAAAGAGGTAGGAGAGGGAAAAGGAACAGAGTGTGCCCCTTCCTGCCACGCTCCCGAAAGCCACAGATAATTCTCCCTGCGGGGATGGAAACGGAACAGACAGCCCAGAGCCACCTCCAGAGAGCCACGGCACGGCCTGGCAGCGTGGAATGGCAGCTCAGGGGGAGCCAAATGACCACCAGGACTCTACAAAGAAGGGACATGTTCTCTGTGCTTGTGATGTCTCTGCTGGGACAGAGCAGAGCAGGGGGAGAAGTGTCTGATGAACCCTCAGGCACGGGGGCTGTGCCAGAAGAATCCACCCCATGACCCCAGTTCAGAAGATCTGTGGCCATTTATTTCCCACCATCGTGTACAACTTTGGGTTTTGAGTTGCTCCAGTCACCTGCACAACACTGGATGCAAGATTTATCCGTTCTCACTGCTGATTTGACCCTTAAACACCTGAGGGTGAGATGTTCCCATAAAATACAGATTGAACAGGGAGAGGAGACCTCTAAGTAAGACAAAGTGTGATGTCAGTGCAACTGGAGTGCACATGAGCCTGTGTATGAAGGTATGTCCCAATCCCCAGGCTCTCCTCATGCTCATCCCACTCCCTGAACACTTAATCCCAGTTCCTACCAGCTCTTATCCCACCTGCCAACCAACATCCTGCAGACAGCTTTGCCTCAACGGCACCTTTCAAGCCCTGTTAATTATGGCAATAATGGTTTGATGAAGAAGATTGGTCCTGTTTAGAGGAACCACCACACCAGGTGGCTCTGCCAGGAGGTTCCCTGTGAGTCACTGCACAGTGGGAAGAAAACTGGAAAATATAACTAATAAAATCCCTGCTGCAGATTCTGGGGCTGCCCTGGCCAGCACGAGCCACTTCAACCATCTACTCACATCACACTCCAGTATTTCCCAAGGGAGCACAAGTTCAATTACTTGGTCCCTGTATCCACACAGGCCTCAGAGACCTCCTCAGGGCTCATTAATTCCACCTTGTTCTTCCTCACAGAAGGGGCAGCCCATGATCAGATTAAACAGAGATTCAATTTAGCTCCGATTACACCAGATACAGACCCATGTCAGGGGAAACAGTTGCATTATTCCACCTCGTGCACAGATGTGACCTTACCCCGCTCCCACCACTGCATTCCTGAGTTTTAATTGAGTTTTAACATGGGTCCTTAATGCTATTTAAAGCCCAGAATCAATATGGAATTAGTGGACCAAACTCATCTCTGAAATAATTCAATTAATTCAGCACGGCCTTATTCTCCAGCAGTTGATGTTGCTGTGCAAACACACAGGAAACAACCCTGGAAAAGCTCCATCCCAGCAGTTTCACACCATGTTTGTGCCCCAGGTTAAGCAGCCCACGAGCAGGAAGGTGCTCAGACTGGAAGATGAAAGACTTTTGTCTGGTTTAATGCTGGGGGGAGACGGGATGGCAGTTTTTTATCCTCCCTCCTGGCAGCAGCAGGTGTCCATCCAACCCTGGCACTCCCTGCTCCTGGAATGTGTCCTGATAAGAGCCTTTTGTCTGGACAGGAACCCACTCAGCACTTTCACCACACAGGAAAGGTGGGGAGAGACCAGACAGTGCAAAAGGTCTGAACACACAGCCATGAACTATCCCTATCCTTACCCCCATCCTCTTGGCATCACTGCCATGAAATGCTGCCTGACAAAGGCTTATGGTGACACTGCCAGGAAAAAAAGTCAATTAACAGGGCAAATTATCAGTGCCTGAAGAGCCTCACGCTTCCACTGCATCCCACTTCTGTTGGGAAAGCATCAGTTCTTGCTCTGCTGTGAGGGGAGAACCTTCAGCCCTTGGAACATCCATGTGGTGAGAGCCAGGTCTGAGTCCTCCCTCCCTGTGCCACAAGAGACTGAAGGGCAGAGCTCCAAAGGTGCTGAGAAGAGGAAGCTGAAGCCTCTTCCATCCCTACTCCAACCTACAAGAGCCCTTTGTGCTCTGCAATCCATGTGTTCCAATACCCGCTTCCTGATCCTTAAAACACTCAGGAAAACTCAACTAGCAGTTAATTTTAAATTATTTTCAAATTCTTTTTTTTTTTTTTTTGGTGGTTTAGTTTTCCAAGTGAGATTCCCTCATCCCCTCACGTTTCCCAGGAGCTGAAGCTGAATAAAAAAATGAAAAAATCCACAGTGCAGTGCTATCTCCACCACATCCCTGCTGCCCAGGAGGATGATCCTGCTGGAAGTGCTGCCTGATCCCTGGGAGCCGTGCTTGGCCACACGTCAGCACAGCACGAAGGTGACACCGATGCTCCCACGGGGCTGTTGCTCCCGGGCACATAAAACTGCACAGAGGGATTTAAGTGGGTCAGGATCCAGGGGCACATTCCCAGTTATTAATCCATGTGTCACTGTCCATTAGCACCACGGGGTGGAGAGGGGGAAGGGTGGAAGGTTTCTTTCCAAGGGGAGATTTTGGGTTGCAGCTGAGGGGAGATCTCTTCCCCGGCTCTGTAATTAGTGGAGATCAGTGTTTAGGGAAACACAAACGGCCCCAAATCAAGGGGTTTGTTCTGCCTCGAGCACACGGATTTCTGACACGAACTAAGCTGAGCTAAACTCCATAAAGAATGGCAAAATTCAGAAAACAGTTGCCATCTACTCTGTGCCCTGGTCCCTCACAGGCCTGGCAGGCTCTTCCTCTGCCTCAGTTCACTCACAACACTGAATTCTCACCGTGTTATCACGAGCCCTGTGCCATTCCCCCTCCCCCCCCAAAGCCCTGGGACCCTGGACTCTGTTCCTATTTATTTTTAAAATGTGTTTCCAGCTTGCAGACTTCAAAGTGGAATTTCAAACTGGGAACGCTAAAGGCACGAACTACTGAAGGCAAACAAACAAAAAAATACACTGAATTTATTACTTCTATAAAACTTGGCAATATTTTGGGGCTTCTCTTGTGATTTTGATGGTCTCTGGTTGCTGCTGTTGCTGCGCTTCAAAACTTGACTTTAAGATGAAAAAGGATGGAAATACTGCAGGGAAAAAGAACAGATGGAGCATTTACTTTTAAAAGCAATTATTCCCATTTATTTTGGGGCAGAGAAAACCAGAGCAGCTTTGGGAGAGAGATCCCTGTTCTCTGCAGCCCAAGAAAGGAGGAGATGTGTGGGACTACGGGCCCTGCATCCCAGGAGAGCAACCATTCCCTTCCTCTCCTGTTCTGCTTCCCTCTGCCAAAGGAAAATCCTGCATTAACACAGAGGAAAGGCAGCACAGCTTCTGTAAGGATGGATGGATGGATGGATGGATGGATGGATGGATGGATGGATGGATGGATGGATG
>JAWWLV010000053.1:2893473-2932277 GCA_035041135.1 Platyrinchus mystaceus
GGATGGATGGATGGATGGATGGATGGATGGATGGATGGATGGATGGATGGATGGATGCCACATGCCTCCACTTCAGAGCAAGAATTCCAGATCTACCTTATTGCTGAGAAGTTCATCAAAAGTTTCCCTTCACTGTTTAATCCATTGCCTTAATCCTGAATTTTCATCATTAAAAAGTGTTGTGATACTGAAATTTATTTTATTCCTGGGCTGGAGTCGAGGTGTTCATATTTGAGATACTCCATGAGCAGCTCAGCTTAACCTGATCTTAACTCATTCCTTCTGCTGGAGGGAGAGAGATCCTGGAAATCTCCAAATTCCAGGTATTCAGCCTGGGTTTCTACCTTTGTTGTAGCTACTTGTTCTAACAGTTGTGACTGCCATGGGAACACTGCTGTGTGTTTTAAGAGAGGAGACTCTGGGTGGAGTTTCCTTGTCTGCTCCAGCTTCGAACCTTCCCCTTCCAGTTCTGCTGGATGGGAAAAACTGCCAGGCCCAACAGTGAGCACAGACTCCTCCAACAGCTCCCTGCCAGCATTCCCTGCTGCTCTGAAACAGGAATTACCACCAGAGACTCCTCCTGAGCAGTCAGGGCTCTCCTCCCCAAGGGCAGCAGGTGAAACCCCCCCTCACGCTCCAGCGTGTGTGTGACAACGACAGTTTTTACAGCAATAAATCAGATTAAAAGCACACACCTGCATGGGAAGCTCCCAGGGCAGCTCCCCCCACCAGCAAGCCCTGGATCCTGCTGGCATTCCCTCCTCTTCCAACTGAACCACCCCCCTCCCCAAACCCAGGAAGGCTCAGACCTGATCAGCTCCGTGCTCCAGTTGTTCAGGATTTGCAGCAGTTGCAGCACAAACCCTGATGATTCACTGTCCTTCGTCCCTGGCAGTTCCCTGGATAATAAATGGGAACAATATTTTATTTATGCCCAGGTCATCAATTCTTAGGCAGAGGAAGCAGCAGATTAAAGGAGAGCTGTTTCCATAAAGAAAGTGATGGATTAGAAAAATCCATTTTTACCCTGTTCTTCCCCCTTGACAGGGAATTCAAAACTATTGTGATTTATTACCTTTTTCCCTCCTTTTTTTTTTTTTTTTTGGAAGAGAATGAAATATTTTAACAATCACACAGGAGTTAATTGCTGGATAAACACAGTTATACAAAGAGGTACAAAGTTGCTGTACCTCTTGTTCTATTAAACAACCATGTCCTGACTAAATAAGAAACCTAATCCTGCCTGTCTTTGATCCCACTGTGTATGATCCCAGGAAACACAGGGACTTGTAGGGCAAAGCCCAGAGGAAGCAATGGCACAGGACAGAAAGAGCTGACTGAGGTGGCTGGACTGTGGAACAGGCACTATAAATTCTCACTGCACGGCTCAGATTTCGTATCCTGACTTTTTCCTGCAAAGGGCATTGTTTGTTTATTCCCTCTCCAACACAGGCTGCTCAGAGGGACTCACATAACAGACCCCAACCTGTCTGGGAAAGGCTCCTGGCATGAGTTTGTGTCCCAAAGTTCACTCCTGCCTAATAAACTCTCGACCTCCTGTGAAGGAAAAGGCCCATTTAACAACCCTCATGACACGTTGTTCCACTGGAAACTGAAAGCCTCTCAATCCACATTTAATTTTAAAATTAATTTCATTTTAAGCTTCAGGGAAGCCAAGAACTACAAGACACCTTCCCTCACGTTCACAGCAGTGAGATGGGGAGCTAAAAACCACTCAGCTTTGCTGTTCATCACTTACAGCTCCAACTCTGACACTTGCAATCAAGGGCAAGCTCTGAATAATACCTGGAAGTGGCAACTCATTAGGGAACAAGAGCTGAAAAGCAGGACCCAAGAGCTACTGGACAGCTTCTAGAAATGTGCATAAAACTGATAAACCTGGTGCATGAAGAGCTACAGCAAATAAATGAACAGCAGCTTTCAGTGCAGGGCTGAGCCAGTGAGACCAACACAGTTATGAAACGATGTGCTGAGAAGATGCTACTGCTGAGCCTCAACAATGAGAGCAGCCCTGTCCCCATGCCTAAAAGGATGCTGAAATGCTAAAGGTGGAGAAGAGAACCACAAAAATTAAATGGAACTGGGGGAAAAAAAATGAGATTGCACCATGACAAAGTTGAATCTGTTTAGCCTGTCCAAAAAAGTGATCAAGAGTGACCTGGGTGACTCCATATCCCAACCTTTTACAGCAAGGAATAGTAGGTACTAGAGATGTATTTTTTTAGGAAAAGAAGAAAAATAATGGCCAGTGACAGGAAGCACAAGTCAGACAAACCTAAACTCAAAGTCTCTGATTTTTAATGATAAGGATGATTAACCACTGGAAAAAAAAATGACCAAAGGGAGCAGTGAATTTTCCCCCTCGAAGCCTTCAAATGGAGACTAAATGCTTTCCCTGAAAGAACTGCTGCAGCCCTGATGAAATGCACTGGCCCATGTTCCAGAGGAGGTCAGATGTGATGATGTGATGGCTCCTCCTGGCCTCAAGAGTTCATTACCGTGGAACTGGGACCTTAAATTCCTATTTGGGAAGACACAAGATCTACTTCTAAAGCAAGGATAAAAGCTGTGTAATGAAAAGTAAGAACCTGATCCACAAGAAGGGAATACCCATCTCAGCTCATACACTGGTTTTTCCCCCCATGATGGGAATGCAAGATTTTCTCTTGGCTTGTCTTGGACACTGAAAGACTCCTTTTTCCAATAGATTAAAAGATTATCACACTGTAATTTTAGGATTATTGTTTCAGCTTCTGTGCAAGTTCCCCCCACCCAGCAAACAGCTCTGTGCCTTCGAGGTAAACTGATATACAAATAACCAGCTGGTTCCTGGCAAGTAAAGCACCAAGAACATTAAATCTTGTGCACACACAAGAGAGAAAAAGGCAAAGAGCCAAACCCAAAAGCCCCAACAACTGCTGCTCCACTTCACCTCCACGTGGTGCCTCGAACGCTTCCAGGGAGCTGAATTCATCCACAACTTATCAGAGCGTTGCACCAAAGTTTCAGATCCTTTTTAAAGATCCCCCAGTTGCAACCTGGAGCAAAGTTTGATGTTTTCAGAGTGCCACGAATCTCACTGAGGGGCTGTTGGACCAGCACACCGAGGCTCCAGCAGTCTGCAGGCTGGGAAGGAACCAGGACACAAAGACTGGGAGTGAGTTTTGCTGATAAACCTTTCAACTCCTGACTGAGCAGATCAAAAAAAGAGCTTTTAAGTGCTCCCTCATTAACAATCCAACCCCATTTGAGAAAGTCAGGCACACAGGAGTCCTGTATTTTTCCTAAATTCTCAGTGCTGGAGGAGCTGCAGCCCTTTGTGTTGAGGAATTTCACATCCATGTTCAGCAAAGGCTCCGTGCAGACATCAAAGGGAAACACTAAACCTCCTCACAAGCCTTAGGCAGCTTCAGAGGATACATCACTGCATAATGTTTAGCAGTTGGATCACAGAAATGCAGGGAAAAAAAGAAACTGCAGGACGCCCACGAGATATTCTCCACATATTTGCATAATCAGGGACGTTTCTGCTGAATTACTGTTCACATGGCAAAAGAAAATCAGCAACCAAGACACCCATGTGGCAATTCTGGCCTGACTCTTTCTGCTCTCTGTTCCCACCCTTTTTTTACTGGGCACCAAGCACATATGGAACAAAAACAGAAAAAAAAAGGGCTGACAAAGTGTGAATAACACAGAATAAGTAGGAATCAGCATCTCATCTGCCACTTTGGGAAGGAGAAAGGTGCTCTTTACCTTGCTGAATGTCTGTTTTGTTAACACAAGGCACATTTCTCAAGAAAAGCCCCTTTGTCTGCTTTCTGGAGAGGTTTTGCCACCATTGACTGTGGGATTTTATATTTTTCTTAAACTCTCGACAAGCCACGGGATGTTGTGCCTGGGAAGGACAGATGTAACAAGAAGTGCCTTTCACTTAATTTTTGGCAATTTGGAAGACACTGAAACGTGCTTTTTAAGTACAGTCCCCTGGCACAGTGTTTTTGTTTTTACAGCAAATGCACAGAGGAGGATTGGGACACACTGTACCAGTTTGGAAGAGCAGACAGGACCTGCTCCAGAGCTTTATCTTCTAAGGAGACCGGACAAAACAGCAGCATTCCAACTGTACAGGTGGGGAGAGGAGAAACAAAGCCACCCAGTGACTTACTCGAGGTCACACAGGAATCTGTTGAGTTCCCACTCAGGCACTGGAAAAATCAGTGAAACAAGAGCATGTGCTAAATTTGACACAGCCTTTTAAATGATGCATTGCTCCAAGGGAACAAGAACCTCCAGTCATGCTAACCCAGACACCAAAGGAAAAGCAGTTACTCAACTCCACCCAATCTATCTGATCACCTTCCTACTTCCTGAGTCAATAAGGCCTTTCTTGGCCAGACGGTCCAACCCACAATTTAGATCTTGTTACAAATCAGACCCACTAAACCACTTTCTCCCTGGGGCTGCAGGAGATAAAAGGCCGAGTAAGAAACATTTTGGTAACTGGCTTCGTGTAACAGCTTTGGATTTTCTTAAAAGCCTCAGCATTGATTATTTTCTTTAAATAGCAATGGCTAATTGAGGAACCCTCTACCCCTTTTAAGGCACAAGGTTTTCTTTAGGTAGAAAAAGAAAGCAAAAACTGCCCTGCCAAGGCATATTTGTCAAAGAGTTTCAGATACCCAGGGCTGGCAAAACACTCTGAAGTCACAGTAAGTTAACGCTGGTGCTGAAGGGCTGAGAGGGGAAACTCAGGAGATGGAGAGGAAATAAAAGTATGGATTGACAAGGAACAATCCTGGGATTCAGCTCCAGCTCGTGTTTCAGCCAAGGGCATGAGCCAGGGCTGCAGCCTGTGTGTACCCAGAGGAGCTGAAAGCAGGAGGAGCAGCCCAGCTCTCCTTGGGCTCTGCACCACTCGGGGCAAAAGGAACCGAGGAATTAATTCCACGGAGCCAAACCCCCACCACCCTGCTGTTTCATAAAAGCCTGTGTTCTGTTTCCAAGGATGGTGCCATTTGGGCTGTTTTGATTCAAGTGACAGTCAGGTTTAGGATGAGATACACCACAGGCTGAGAAACACCCCAGTCTGCAGAGTCTCCCACTCCCTTTTCCGTCCCCACGGCGCTTGTTCCTTCCTTCCCTTTGCCACATTTTCTTATGGAAAACAAGCACCACAACTGCACTGCCTGGTTCCTGATGCTGCCACAAGGCAGGGGATGAAAGAACTGCACAAGGCCCCGGGGAGAAGTTTCCAACTCAACTCACAAACAGATAAAAAACCCGACCATTTAAGTTGGCCTGGGAAAGTTTCTACACATTTTGGAAGCCCCCCCCGAGGCAGGGACTGTTCTGTTAAACAGCCCCTTGTACAAATCATGGTTGCACAACTGCTTTTATAAGGTTTTCAGTTATACAAAGACGTGCCTTATTAACGTTTACAACCCTGAGAAATAAATCCTAAGCCCCCAAATCCTTTGCTAGTGCTCCAGCAGCACTGTGGCCCCAACTATTAATTTACACCTCAGTCTAAATGAACTTTTAGAAGGAGCAGATCCCACAGCTCACTGGAATTAACACTTCCCCAATTCACACACAGCCTTATATTGTGCTCTCCTGCTTTCCACTGTGTCTGTATTTTAGCAGTCAGCATTCCTGGGCAGTTTCTGCAGGACAGAAGCTAAAATTCCAAGCAGTTGGCAGCACTGGCATTGCCCTGCTGGAAGCTCCTTAGCCTGCAAAGCTGGCTGCACTGGAGCATGGGCATGGAACAAGGAGGGGAAGGAAGGAAGCACCGAAGGTGCAAGCACTGGGAATGCACAGCCTTGTGTTTTCCCTGGCTGGGGACCAGCTACCTCGAGAGAAAAAAAGCAGAGCACAAACTCTATAATCTGCTGCAAAAGCAGCAAGGAAAACAAGCTCCTTCTTCATCCAGCGAAGCACCTTCTGTGTCCCAGCACAAAATCCGGGGGACCAACTCTCCCAGTGAACAGGCAGGGGAGTCACTGCCCTGCTTTCCTGCCCCATCTCACGGAGCACAGGGGCCTGAAGTCACAGAGCTGCCCCAAAAAGGCTGAAGGTATTTCCCCCCCAGGGCACAGACTGTGGTTACATTTACATTTCAAAACTCCTTTCTGTTGAGGAAATGCACAACCTCCTCCTCTTTGAAGGCTTTGCAGTCCCTCAAGGACAGCTCTGAGAACCACTGCAGTTGGACCAGGACAGGAGGAGCCCCACAGTAACATCCTAATGGGAATCCTGTCTGCCCAGAAACTGCACAACCCCAGACTGGAGCAGTCTGCAATCAGCATTATTCATCCCAGAACATTTAAATTCCAGTTTCTGGCAGGGAGACAACGCCACAGAGGTAACACATCAACCTGGCCCACGCAACAGCCGGGAGAAGGAAGGAGGGAGAGAGACTCCGATGGGAGGTGACGGGTCTGAGCTCCCACCACGGAAATCCAGCAGGATCTCCATGGCTGCTGGTGCCAACCCTGCCAGGACAGATGCCCTTGGTGCAAGGTGACACCTTGCAATCTTTTCAGTGCCAGCAGGAAGAGGGGAAGCACTGCACCCTCTCCCCATGGACACAGCACCTCTGCCCCTGGCGATCCCGGCCTTTCTCCCAAGGCTGCTCCAAGAAGCCTCTCCGTTCAAGTTGCACACACAGAGCTCACAGCACCAATTTCCAGTGCCCTCAGCTCATAAATCTTCTGCTGTGTCTGTTTTTTTCTGAGCACAGATTTTGTAAGCTGAATAAACTTCACGGAACAGTTATTCCAAGGCAGCCGAATCCTGGACGCTCGAGGCCTGACCACAGCCAGGCACTGCAGGCTCCAACACACACTCCCAGCAAGTTTAGTTTTCACACTTCAGAACAAGATCCTCTTACTGCCCTGCTCCCTCTGCATCAAAAGGCCCCTGATTTACTGGCTCTGAAAGCTTTTAATTTACCTTATCCTTACCTTACACCTTTAATTTACCTTATCTTCACCCTCTGATCAACAGATGAGAACACAGGACAGAACCTTCCCACCCTCCCCAGCTCAGAGCACATCCCACCATCAATCCCTTGCTTTTCTACTGCAAAGTGTCCTGCTAATAGAGTGGCAAAAATAAGAGGGTTTGAGCACCAACTCAGGAGTCTTTGGAACCCATCCCACACTTTGACAGAGGCATCAGAGAACCTTCCCTCAAGCAGGGGCTTTAGTCTTGCCTCTTGGTACAGCTCTGAGTTTAACAGAGACAACTTCTCCAGGCGCTTCTCCTCCAAACCACGACCATGCAACAACCCCCTGGCTCTGCCTATGGGTGTGTCCATGAACAACAAGTATTGGGAAGGTGATTTCCACGGTCCTGACCATGGGTGAGGTTTCACAGCTGGAAATGAGAGGGAGGAGGCTCATGGGAAGGGTCAGACCACCTGTAAGCACTCCAGAGGGCTGCATTTGGAAGCTTGTCTTCACTGCTGTTTTCAAGGTCATAGCATCATAGAATATGCTGAGTTGGAAGGGACCCATCAGGATCATCACGTCCAACTCCTGCCCCTGCACAGGACACCCCAAGATTCCCATCGTGTGCCCGAGAGTGTTGTCCAAACACTTCTTAGACTCAGACAGGTTTGGTGCTGTGACCACTGACTGCCCTGTGGGAGCCTGTTCCAGTGCCCAACCACTCTCTGGGTGAAAAACCTTTTCCTGATATCCAACAACCTCCCTGACTCCTCCAGCCGCTCCCTCGGGTCCCGTCACAGTGACAGGGCGAGGAGCTCAGTACCTGCCCCTCACGAGGATGTCCAAGACCACAACCACTTAAAACCAGAACAGCAGCTCACAAAATAGATCCTTTGGGCCGAGGGCCCATTTTCCAAGTGCAAATGGAGGCAGTGGGTAAGGCCAGGCCCTTCCACGGAGCGTGAGCTGAGAACGCGCCGCGGGTGAGGTCGGGAACATACCTTGGAAATGAGCTCATCGTGGTTGGCCAGGTGGGCCCTGCAGTGGATGCAGCTGTAGGTCCTGTGGCACGAAGGCAGATATGCCTGGAAAGTCTTGGACCTCGTCATCTTCACCATTGGAGCCACGGAGCGCTGGGTGAACTCTGGGGTGGCCCAGGAGGCGCTCCCGCAGGACGGGTCGCACGGGAAACACCGGAACACGCAGGTAAAGGCCGTGGTTTGGCAGGGGAGGGGTGTGTGGGGCAGGCTCCACACTCTGGTGATGCTGCAGAGGAACACACTCAGGCACTGCAAGAGGGGACTTCACACAAACCTGAAAACAAGAGACACCACGCTCAGCTCACAGAGGTGACAACGGTGTCCCGGCCCACAGGGTGATTTAGGGTTTGATTCAGGGCAGGGAAGAGGCAGAGCAGCCAGGAGACAGGAGTGATGTCTGTGGATTAGATCAGGAGCACAGATATCTATTCACAGCTCAGCAGTGACTTGCTGACTGCCCTCACCTCTCCCTGCTGCCATTATCTGCCATCTCCCTATTGCTCCAGCACTGCAATCTCCAGTCATTCTTCCGGCACTTAATGGGTTTGGAAATGACTACAGAGGTGCTGAGATGACTTTCATCAAGCCTGGTCTCCCAGAGACCTCTGGGGAAATGCACATGTCAAGGTCCAGCTCTCAACAAAGCCAGAGGGACCAGAATCAGCCCTGCCAGCTCCTGTCCTGGGTCACTCACTGAGGGGACACCCCAGAAGCCCACGGGAAAACTGGGAGCTGGACCTGGGTTTTCTCAGCCACCAGGTAAGCACACGAGTCACCAAACCAGTTTTTCTCTCCATTCTGCCCTAGTTTCCACATGGGAAGTGGAGGATTCCTGCGTTCCACTCTCCTCTGTAACTCCCTGAAAGCTCTGAAGGTTGAAGCCACTCTATAAACTGCACTCTAGTTCTTTATTTTTCTTTAATCTGAACATCTGACAGCAGCCAAAAGCAAGGCACAGCCTCTGAAGACTGTTCCTGATAGCAAGAGACAGTTAAAAAACCCTATTCAGGATGGAAACACCATTTTACAGTGCAACATCATCTGACAGCACCTGCAAGGCAGCTCAGGGCTGGGTCTCTTTGTGTTGATAGAAATAATTTTTTCAGATCCCACACCTGTAAGCTACAAATATTTCTTCTGAGGATGGAAGAAGCCTAAAGGAAGCAGGTCCCCTTCCCTGATCCATGGTGTGCCATGCACATTCTACAAATTAATCATGAACTCTGCCTGCTCCTCCCAGGAGGATTTTCCCTTCCATAAAACATGTGATTCTCTTCAGTTTTCTGAGCCTGCACTTTGTACATCAAACGCTGGAACAACACCAGCTACTCCCCTACCACTACCACCCATCCCCAAAATGAGAAAACCAAGAAATAACCCCCCACACACACACCTTGACCTGCAGTGGCAACTCCTGAAGTGGCCAAAGCACTCAGGTACCAAAGTGGTGTTTGTGGAAACCCCCATCTTCAACACTTCTCTCAGGTCTTCTTGACATGGTTGGAAAAGCAGATTCAAGGTATTTAAGTTGCTTCTGGAAGTATGACCCACTGAACCAACTGCTCAACAAGGGGGGTGACACCAGTGTGCCAACAGGACACCCATTTTTGCCTCTTTTTCCTAAATATTTTGCCTCTGCTTTCCAGGAGGCAGCTCCCTCAAATGGGAAAAAAAAGAAGAGTCTTACTCATCCACGAAACTGCTGATAGATCATATCTATCCTGATCATAACAGTCAGCACTTCCACAGCAGTTTTCATTCTTAAAGCTCTTTGCAAACACCAACTAATCAGATTAACCTCTTCCAATTAAAGTTACAGCCCCAGCTTTGCAGGGCCCATCCTGACACAGAAGGGTTCACTTCCCAGCCTGGTAAGAGGATAAATCCCCTCAAAAAGGGGTCTTGCCAGGAACTGATCTGCCCAACTGCCAAGCAGGTTCCCTGGGCACTGTTTGCTCCACAGCTGCAGCTCTGGGTTTCAGCAGGATTTGTCTCTGACTCCAATCAGAGGAGTCAGAAATCAGACAGCCCTCACCTGTATCCTGCCAGGATTCTGTCAAACCTGAGTCAGCTTTGCATCAGAGCATTGAGTTCCCCTCCAAGGTGAGGAGCACTTTGAGGACTGCACCCTAAACCTGCAACAGGGCAGCAAAACCAGGTGGAAAACGAGGCAGAATCCCTCCTTATGTTCTGCTGATCAGGTGTGAGTAAAAGCAACACCTCCCAGCCCTCCTGAGCTAACCAAGGGCCAGCCTTTACAGTCACAAGACAAGAGAACTGTCCCCGAATTCCAAACCCCTGATTCAGCAGCTGATACGTGACATCCCAGCCCTGATGGAGCTCAGATCCTGGAACCTGGGAGCCTCCAAGTGCAGGGAAAGCAGGAGACTGAGTGTGCTCCTTCTGGGGCCAAGTGCAATCGGATCCCAAGGCACAGCACCAAGCCCTGTCTGGGAGACACGGATTCCAGGGACAGACCATCTGGAGGGAAGCACCAGCAAGGGCTGGCAACCACTTCACCTGCTTCCTGAAGTTTTACCTCTTCCCTCCTACAATGCCATGCCAAACTTTCCTTTCCTGATCAGCTGGAGAACCCACAGGCCCCACCAGAGCCCGTTGGAGACATAAACAAATCCCAAGCAGAACAACACAACAGCAATGCCTTTAATTTGGAGTTTGCTGACCCCTCTGTCCAGGCCTGCCAAGCATCACTGCCCCAGAACAATGAGTAAAGCAGGAAATCCTACAGCTGCCTTTATCTGACAGAGAGATGAACACACAGAGAATTATCTGCTGCACACAGCTTTCTGCAAAAGCATTTCATGAGCATTCATTTGTTTGACCTCATAACACACTTAACGTCAGCAAAAACATCTGACCTTTCAGAGAAAAGGAAGAAAAAAAGCCAGATGATATCAGAGCACAGACTAAGATGAACTGCAGCTCCTGTTCTCTGGGCTGTGCTGAGGAGGCAAACTCCATCTCTCTGCTTATGGCAAGGGGGGGGAGTGAAGATTTGGGAGCCAGGATCTTGGTGGGAAACGTAGTTAAGGAAGTGCCTTGACTAAAAACTTCAGGTGACCATTATTTATAAAGCACTGCCTTCACCCAGGGCTCAGCCTGACAGTTTGGTCACCTGTGCTTTATCTGCCAAGCTCTCTGTCCTCATCATAGTACGGGAGAGGAGGGAAAACCAGTAGGAAATGCATTCTCACATCCTACAAGCACAGCCAGCAGCTTGTAAGGACCCACTTCTGCCTTAAATATCACCCTGAGATGTGTTCAGGGGTATCTGTGGCTCCCAGCAAGGCCAAAACCAACCTCCTGGATTTTTTCAGCACTGGTGACAAACACCCTTGAATTAAAACACAGTTAACAGCTAATGGTGCAGTCGTTCTGCTGCAGAACAAGGGCAAGAGGGTGAATTTAGGATGTGCCTCTGGTTTTTGGAATGAAGAGAAATCTATCTCTAGGCTGGACACACTCAAGTCAATGGAACAGAGAGTTGTGCCTGTTAATTAGTTCACAACAGGTCAGACAACTGGTTTAGACAAGAGGAAGGAATTCTAAAGGAAAAGCTTTCAGTTTGTTGTGGTTGTCAGGGAGGGAATCAGCTGAGTGTTCTGCTTGCCTGCACTGGGGATGTTGGGGCTGCTCTGCCTAATCCTGCTGAGTTTTAAGCAGATTCAGCTCCAGGAAGGGAAAAATCATGACACACATTTCACCATTCAGGCAATTTTTGGTCCGGAATTCTCCCTCCACCTGTGGGTGTCCAACTCCCACTTTCCACACGAAGCTGTCAGGAATTCAGGAAGCACAAAAAAGGAGAAAGTCTGTGCCAAACACTTGCCAGACAAGGCCACTGCGTGTCCATATGTCACATGGCAGAGACCAAAATCACCACCCACAAAGCCCAATTTTGAATAGAACCCATTTGCAATGAGGGTCAGGTGCAAATGCTCCTGTTCATTGTGGCAGGACAAACAACAGGCTTGTTGGGTCTGAGGGTTTGTTTTATGGATTATTTGATTTTAAAGATAAACTTCAGCCTGTGAAATACTTATTGGATTATAACAAATGCTACAGAGAGCTGCCTGTAACAGCTCTGGAATAATCCAGCTATTGGGAAATTCTTCCTTGTCTCTTCTCATGAATATAGAAAGAGCTTGAGAGGTGCAAGGAAAGCACAGGAGGAATCGGGTTTGGAGAGTTCTCTGTGTGTACAAGGTCCCAAACTGTGCCTGCCTGTGTTGCTCCAGGGTCTGAGCACGATTCCAAGAAAATGCCTGAGGTCAGTACACTCCCTCACCGGGGTTTATTTGACAAAACCTGCCTTAACATTACTCAGTGCAGTTTGAAGGAGGCAGGTTGGTCTCTAACCGAGGTCTGGGTTTGATGCCCAGTTTTGCTTCCCTGTGGAACAGAAGTTATGGGAATGTCAGGTGTGGGACCCTCAGGGACAGCTGGCACAGCTCAGCAGCATTTCATGCCCTGAGGATGGGGCACAGCAAGGAGAGCTCCTGCTGTGGGGCAGTTTGGGGCAGCTCTGGAGCTTCTCAGCACCACAGGACTGAGAGAGCTCTGGGAAAGGGGAACCAGATCGTCCGAAGGTGGGAGGGTAGGATGTGCACTGGGAAAGGCCTGGAAGGAAGGACGAGCATTCTGAATTTAAACATGGAACACAAGGGAAAGCCAGAAAGGAGTTTAAATAGCAGATGGGTGAACACAATGTGCTTTACTCCTTCAGCACTGAGTTGCTGAAATGCACCAATTCCAAACCCCCGCTGAGGTGACACTGGAAGCAGCTCAGCTGCACCAGCACAACCAACAACAGTGATCTGAACCATGAGTGTCCTTCTCTAACACCTTGGGCTCCTCCAGCTCATCCTCCAAACCCTGGGAACAGGAAAGTAATAAGAGAAATAGTGGAAGATGGGCAGGAATCCTGTGCATTTACTTTTATCAGATGCAGGGGCACAGTTACCATACAAAGAATGGAGCAGGTTCCTCACTCAGGCTTCCTTCAACAAGGGATATATTTAACTCCCTTTGTCCCTCTGGGTATCTCCCAGCAAGGCACTTCATCTCTGCAGGCTGGAGACAACATCCTGCACCACGAGGGAAAAGAGGGATGGATGGATGGATGGATGGATAGAGGGAGGGATGGAAAAAGGTGATACCAACGGCAAACAACATCCCAAACATCTGCCAGGAAACCACTAGAGGGCCTCAGGAAGAGCAGCAGCAGCAGGAGGCAATCCCGGACTGTGTGTCCATAGGGAATCCTGGATGGCAGGGTGCCAACCCCCTGAACCTGCCGTGCCCCACACACCACAGGCAGCCCACCAGGAAAAACCCCCCAGTGTTATCCTGGTGAACAGCCAGAGACACCAAACTCAGCAAAACTGGCAGGGGGATTTTCCTCAGCACATTTCAAAGGCTGGTTTTGGTGGGTTTGTGTTTTGTTTTGTTTTGTTTTGTTTTTTTAAGATCAGCGATATGTGACTTCATGGTCTCTCTCAACTCTTCTCCTCAAAAATAGACACAGCACCCCACAACAACCCCCCTGGTCTGTCTCTGATGGAGAGACTTTCTACAAAGGATCACATGGAAAGTACATAAAAATGAGTTGAAGCTTCGAAGGAACAAAGAACAAATTTTAAAACTCACTTTGGGTTAGATTTTTGTGTAAGTCTGTCTGGCTTTGTCACTGAACACACTATTAATCCATTGAAATCCATTAAAATCCATTAAACTTATTAAAAACAAAGTAATTTTAAAAATATTTTTAAAAAATGGATTCTTTGCCCAGATGATTTACTGTCTGGCAATTTGGAGATTGAATCAAAAGTTTCACTTATTATTTTTTTTAACAACACCCACACCAGTGCATTTTCAGGTTCTCAAATGCAAGTCCAGAAGCAAGTCCAGAAAACTCTTGCATTCCAAACAAAGCCTTTCTTGTATGAACTACAGCACTCAGAGAACTGGGAAGGGAAGGGACAGGTCAAAGCAACCCAGTGAAGATGGTGCAGAGGTGGTTCTTTCAGAACTGCTCACTCACCTCTCCCTGAGGTCCAGAGCAAAGCAACCTACTCAGCCACGCCATGGACAGCACTGGGAAGCAGGGAAGGGAAGGAATTCTGGAAATTTTAATCAAATTCTTTCCAATTTCATCTCAACAGGCCCAGGACAGCCAGGACAGGCATCACCTCACAGGCCTGGCTCTTTCATTTATTACCTTTTCCAGGCCTGTCTCTGAAACCACAGGAACAGGGCCTGCAGGATGCAGCCTCTCCCGAGGAATGAGTGACACCTCTGGCTGAATTCTCTTCCCACTCTCCGAGGGGTTGCCTGGCAGCAATATCTTTGCAATGCAGAAGAGGCTGTGCAGCTGATAAGGAGCAGCCTGGCAAGATTAGAGCTGCAGGCTGCCCACCTTCCAAATCCAACACCTCCAGCCAGCCCCAGTGTCCGTGTCCAGCTCCAGGAAGAGGCCAGAGGGGCATCACAGCTGGGCAGGACTAACTGGAAACAAGGAAACGCTTATTTTTGCTCCCACCAGCAAATCCCACAAACAAAAGCTTCAAGCTGGACTAATTTAACACACTAATGACTCCATTTCCTCCTGTACATTTTTGCAGAAGCCGTGCCAGCCCCCCCCAGGATGGGGTGACAGCCCTTCCTTCATCTGAAGCAGCCAAGGAGGCAGGAGATAATCGAGTGAGGGAACACAATTCCTCAGCTCAGGAAAGCCCCACATTCAAGGCATGGTCACATTTGGAGCCACAGATCAAGGACTTGGCCGGTATTACCAACATACAGACTCCTACACAAAGAAACAAGACCCTCACTTTGCTATTCCAGCACCCATGGGAACTAAAGGCATCAAGGAAAAGCTCTTCCCACCCAACTGGCCATTTACTGGCAAAATGGAAACACTCTTTATCTTCCCAACATCTCATCTTGATTTGTTTTAATTGCAGAACAGTCTGGCTGTCCAAATCATCTCCTATCATCACATTTTTTGGGTGCTCCTTAGATGGCTCTATTATTTCCCTTTCTGGCAAAGGCAGGAATGACTGGGATTCAATTAATTGGGTCTGCTGGATGGATCATCTGTTTCCCTGATAAAAGCTGGGTACTGACAGGGAACACGGTGAGAACATTTATCTACTCCAAGGATCCTTCCAATATCCTCAAAGACATTAAAGAAGGATCTGCCACAGCTGCCTGTCACGATTTATTGTTTGCAAGCTGCCCTTGTTGAGCCCTGGAAGTTTTCAACTGCTCACAGATCCTGTTTGCTCAGAGGGTTCTTCCCAGGAGAATCTTTTACCTGCCCAGCAGCTCATCTGTCACAGGACAGACAGGGATTTTACTTTCTACTCTGGCACATCTCCCTCTTTTCCGAGGAAAGCCGAGGAGAAGGTGGTGAATTCTGACCCACCTCTGCCAGAAACACTTTTAATGCAGCAGTTACTGTATTAACAAGGGACAAACTTCCCATGGCAGCTCCTTCAGCAACACTGTGTCAAGGGGGCAGAGTCAGGTGAAGATTTAGAGCTTGAACCTTCCCATGACAGACACTTTATAACTGAATCTAGTTTAAGAAGGTCAAGTCAGCTGCTACCTTGCCAGTTTTTGTCATTAGTTGCTCCTGGATATCCTCTCCAGCCTGGATGTGAGTGCCAAGGTACGTGAACTGACTCACCCCTCACAGCCCCGACCAATGTTTGAGATGGGAGTTCCTGGGGCTCTGGTTGAGATTTCTTATTTTCCCACAGTTAATAATTAACTCCATCTTTTCTTTTTTTTTTTTTTTGTGCTGCTGGACAATCTGTTTTTAGTAACATCTTGCCTGAGCCATCCTTTGGCAATATTTTAGCAGGGAAACCTCCATCTCCCAGAGCTCCAAAATGCCCAGGTCACCCCACGGTTTTGTCCTCACGGCGCAGCGACTGCCAACGTGAAACAGGAGAAGGCAGAGAGCTCTGACACCACTCTGCCTTCCCTCCCAGCGGATCAAAAAGTCCTCTGAAGGGCAAATTCAAAGCATCCCCAGCTTTTGAAACTTTAAGTTACTTTTTTGAGCCTTCAAAGGCTCGACTGCCAGAGTTTGGTTCTGTACCAGTCACAATGTCAATGAAAAAAGAAAAAAGGGTCAAAAACCAACCTATTTTTGGGAATCAGCCAAACACCACACATTTTAATATCCCATACAACACCTGAGCAGGTGTAAAAGAACTGATCTCTAGCTGGATGTGTGAGGAGACAGGAAGGCAGCTCCTACAGGCTGCATTCCCTTAACTCCAGTGACTCACACTGCCTGGCACTATCATCTGTTAAAGCAAGAGTGAAGCAGGGATAATAGCTATTTACTAAAAACAGAGGAGCGTGATTAGCTTTAATTAGCATTGTCAAGTGACTTGAGATTGTCAGGTACAAGATGTGGGAGAACTAAGTCTCATTAATTATGTTATTTCCTGCAGCCTTAAGTGGCTTGGCCAGTCCAGTGACGCTTCCGGACACGGAGCTGCTCCCGACATCCAACACATTCCCACTCCAGAGGGGGAAAGCACTCTCAGAAAGGCCTGGAAGATGTGGCTGTTGAGTAAAGGGTCAGAGAGAAGAAGAATCAAGAAGAATCAGAGCAAGAACAGCCACTGGCCCTGACAAATGGGGACAAGAAGGCAAAATGACAAGGCAGAAAACAGACTCGGAGAGAACCAACTGCCAAACTCCAGGGAGGATGAAGAGCAGGGACCAGTGGGGGCAACAGGGAATGTGATTCAGGCCCAGGACACAGCATTTGTGGAAAACTGTATTTTTATTCCCCTAAAAAAGACCAACCAGAAAACGCCTTTGTTTTGGGAGACAGAAATCCAGATCCTCAATGGGCATCGCACCACCCACAGACACGGTGATTTATGAGCTAAAAAGTCTGTCCTGGAGAACTCAGGAATCCTTGAGAAGGAATAGTCCATCTCTCCATGGACTATCCTTGGCTTCTGGAAGGCAAAGGAAACATGTCCTTGGCTGTTAGTTACTGTGATTAGATCTGGAAGAGAAGATCTGCAAATAAACAGGCACAGAAAAAAAGGATCCTGAAGGACCAACTTACAGCTCTCTATCAAGGAGGGGGGAAAAAGAAAGCTGGATATTCTGATTTCAGTGTGATAAATAGAGCCTGCTCCCCTGTTCTGCCTTGGACACCCTGACCAGCTTCAAAGCAGCCACAAGAACTGAACTTCTCCCTTCCAGACTCCACACAGTGACCCTTTCTGAACCCTCTGCTCCAGCACTCCACAGCTGACCTCTAATGAAGACTCTGCTTAAGCTCAAGCAAACAAACCTCTGCCAATTAATGGCCAAAGTCCAATGAAAGCCTGACTTTATTGGTGTCTCTTCAAGAGGCTTCCACGCACGTGGTGATGCAAGAACACGAAATAAATGGTTTTTGCTCCTCTGCAATCCTTGCAATGCTTTTGTAGTACCACAGCAAGATCAAGGAGCTCCCACTTTCTAAGCTGCCAGCCAGGACCTACCCAGAGTGACCAGTTCCTTAATTAAATTCTCTCTCTGCAACAGGTATTCATTCCATGAGTCAAGGAGCTTTTGAGGGAATGCAGATTTACAGGTAGGGATGTTGTCTTCCTCAACACAACCCTGACTCAGCTACACCCACCAAGCAGCATAGAAAGGAAATCCCTTGTTTAAAACCTCTGAATTAGAGGACATGAGGGAGCTCAAGGCCCAACACAGCTTTGCCAGTTATTCCAACCCTGGCACTGCGAAAGACACACCTGCAAAGAGAGCTGCTAAAAAATAATAAATAAATAAGAGATGCACTTGACATCTTCATCAGATGAAAGCAACGTCTGTGCCCTCCCCAGAGCATTCCCAACCTCAGCTTCAAAGCACAGCGCTCACTTGTACACGGCCTTTCAGCAGGAAACAAGAATCAGGGATCCAGGGAGAAAAGGAGAACAGCTTAATTCCCTATTCCAGCCCTCCTGTTACACAGCAAACAACGTCTACAAGGAACCAGAGGCGCGGATCCGACACGACGAGATCTCGGAGAAGACTCAGTGGGAGTGAGTGCTCTGCAAGAATGAAGTCACAAAACACATCCTTTCCAGGCAGAATCCTCTCACGGATTAGAAGTCAAGCTCCCTCGGTATCTGCTTGTTTACAACCCTCTAACTCAGCACAGGCCTCTCTGCACTGCCCAGCATAAGCTTTAAGTAACTGTAAACGCATTAGGGGGAAAATCCTCCTCCGGAGCAGGAGCAGGAGCAGGAGCAGGCCCTGAGGAAGGCACCGGCAGCAGGGCAGGTGCTGTGTGTGTGTCCCTCCCTTCCCAACCGCTGTCACTGGGCTGACAGGCCTCTGACAGGCCTTCCTCGGGCTGTATTTACAGACAGAGAAAGGTGGGGGCAGGTTCACTCCAGTCAACTGCTGCAGGATAAGGAGGCGAGGATTCCACTTCTTTTTTTCCCACCACCACCCCGTTAAAATCACGTTTTTTTAAAGCGCAGCGTTTCAAATGGGTTTGGCTTCAAAAAAAAAAAAAAAAAAAGAATCAGCGTTAAAACCTGAAGCTTCGACCCCCCCCCCCAGCTCGCCCCAGAGCTCCTCTCCTCACCTCAGACTTGTGGCTCGAACCCAGAGGTTTCTATGGGGGCGCACAAGCCCCTCACCCCGTCACCCTGCAGGGTGAGAGGAGGCTGCTACACCCTCAACCAGCGGCGACAGCAGCCGCGCAGCCCAGCCGAGCCACCCTGGCGTCTGGTTTCGGTGCTCCACGAGCCAAAAAAGTGCCCGGGACGAGGCCGGGAATGCCCCTTCCAGGGGCTGATCCCGCTGCCCTGTGCCACCCCTGCCGTGATGTCACCGCCGGAGCCGCCGCCTGCAGCGGGCAGGGCCCGGTCTCCAGGGGCTCCGGAGTGTTGGTAAATAAACACCGAGCTGCTCCCGCCGGTGCTGCCGCTGCTGCTGCGGGACACGGGGCGGGACCGCCCCGCACCCGGAGAGGATGCTGCACCTCCCGGGGGTCCCGTCGCGGCGGTCCCGCCGCGATCCTCCCGCACAGCTCCGTGCGGGGCCACCGCGGGGTTATGGTGCGTTTGCGGCGAGATGGGCGGCGAGGAAGGACCGTCCCTGCTCCTCCTCGTTACCTCCCGGGGGCCCCTCCCGTCCATCGCCAGCCGGGGGGATCCCACCGACCCCCTCCCGCCTCCCCCGCACACAAAGGCGGCCGCTCGCCCCTCGCCAGCCCCCGGGGGGGCCGGCGAAGGATGCGGGGGGAGCCCCCCGGGGCCAGCGAGGTGGATGGAGGGGGGGGGACGCGGCGACACACGGACACCGGCGACACACGGACACCGGCGACACACGGACACCGGCGACGCGCGGACGCGGCTGTGGCGCAGCTCCGCGCAGCCACACAACCCCAGCCGTCCCGCGGGCCGGGACCCCCCGCCCCTCCCACCATATGCTCGGCTTTCACCCTCCCCCAGCGCTGTCCCCCCTCTCTCTGCCGGTGCCTCACTCACCGCGGCCGCCCCGAGCGCGTCCCGGCGCGGAGCGAGCGCGGCGCGCACAGAGCCCTCAGCGCCGCCCCCGCCCCCCCCCACACCACCCCCCCCCGGCTTTTTATACCCGTCCGCGCGCCTGAGCGGCGGCGCCGCGGGCCAATGGGCGCCCGCCGCCACATAGCAACACGCCGCCCATTGGCCGCGCGCGGCCGCAGCCCATTTGCCGCGAGCCAATGGGAGCGCGGGGGATGGAGGGGAGGGGGGAGCAGGGAGGGGGGCGGGAGCGCGCACGGCTCTTAAAGGGGCCGCGTCCGCCCCGATGCGCGGGCACGAAGGGCGGGGGAGGATGAGGGGGATGGGGGTGATCGGGGGGCTCCGCAGCACCCCGCAGCACCCCCGGGGTCCCGCCGTGCCCGCGGTTCCCGAGGCCAGGGTGGAGGGCGCTTTCCAGTTAGCTGCGCGTTATTTGCGACCGTTCCCGCGCGGGTTATTGGCGTTAATAAACCGCGGTAATCCGCGCTCGGAGCAGTTCCCACACACAGCCTGAAAATCCACCGGTACCACCCCGGCTGCTCCGGATCATAATTAACACGAGGACTAATTGCAAAATGAAGATATTCCGTATTTCTGCTGGAAATCTCCAGCGCACGGTTTTCTCCAGCGCTGATCTTGGGAATCTTGTGCCCAAACACGGCAGCTCTGCTCACACCGCCCCAGCATCACAGTCTGTGCATCACACACGCAGCAAACCCCGAAAAGGGCAGGGGCACAATTAAAAGCCGCCCTCTCCCAGCACCCTAATTAAGACACGAGCTCCCAGCAGCTCTGAGCGAGGTAATTTGAAGGTTTTTTAGTCCCAGCTCAGCATTTGAGTGCTAATAACAGTAATTCATCACTGTACAAACACAGGTTTAATAATCCCAGGCTGGTTTGGGGTGGAAGGGAACCTTAAAGCTCATCCAGTTCCACCCCAGGTTGCTCCAAGCCCTGTCCAACCTGGCCTTGGACACTTCCAGGGATGGGGCTTTTAATTAATGTTTCCTCTTTCCCCTTTTCCTCACACCCAAGGATAAAAGTTCTGCATCTTTTGGGCTGAAATATATTTGCTTTGTGAGCTTATTCTTGCTCTAACACTCTACTGCTTTAGCAAAGTCTTTACATTTTAAGCAACTCTGCAGTAATTGGTAATTCCTAATGACTGAAAGGGCAATGATCTGGTTCAAATGTTAAATATATGGATTAATACTAAGTAAGGGGTGATAAAAGGCAATATTTCTATTAGTTGTGATATTTTTTCTTATTACATGTGGGTAGAAAAATTACAACCTACCTTGTGATAGAAATTAAATCCATTTTTCTTCCCTACCCTTCTGATCACATTGCTAAGCAGCTGCCAGCTGGTTAAAGGGTTCCACAGCCAGATTTTAAAATTAAAAAAGAAAATTACTTTTTTTTTTTTTCCCCCCTGTACACTTGAAATATTCTGTTTTTGAAGATTCAAGCACAGTGGTAAAGAAGAAGATAGCTGTGTTGAAATTCAGCTGCACTGAATGTTTCTGGACAAGGTTATCTGCAGGAAGTGGCGACAAACTTTGCTTGAACTTTTAAAAATCACCCAGACTTGTGGAAAGCAACCACAAGAAACCACCAGCAAAATAGATTTGCATCACCAAGAGGCTGCTGCAGAGCAGTGAAACTGTGGGTTTTTTTTTTTTCCCAACTCTGCAGCAGAATTTGCAGTTGGCTGATAAAAACACATCATATTTACAAGGTGAACATCAAGATTCTTTACATATTTGCAAAGGTTTCTGCTGTAATAAGCCTGATTTAGGGTGGTGATTAATTGGAATTACAGTGATGTAAGTTCAGCATCATCAGGGGGGGTTCACACAGCTTTGAAGTTGTAGAAAATAGCACCATAAAAGGCCAAAATTTCTTTTTTACGTTCTAAATTCATATAATTTACAAAAAACAGAAGGTTTTTGGGGGTAACAGTGCTTCATTAGCAGCATTTTACCCTCTTTTGAATAACAAAATGCTAGTTGGGTTAAATGTTACTTTCTCATTGAGGTTCCAAGTCACTTTTTCACATTTGATTCTGGCCACAGAGTTTGGTCACAAACTTTTCCAGCACAGCTTGAGCAGCACCACGAAACTTTTGCTGGGCTGAGCTTGGCAGAAATTTATTCATTTCTTAAAAAAAAGAAATAAATCTGAATTTCTGCTCTAACCTGTAAACTTTCTCAGTAGGATTTTTAAATGTCCCTATTTACAAACAGCTTTTTTTGAGCACCTGCTCAGTGTCTGGCACAGTTTAAACCTTTATCATCATTTAGACCAGAAAAGCCCCACTGATCAAGCAGCACTGCCTGGGGGTCACTTTTGCCATGGCAATAGTGAGAGGGGGGAATATCAGGTCACCCACTGAGATGCCTTTCAGTGCTGCTTTACAAGTGGTGCTTAAAATCTGATCAAAACCTCCATTTCTGAGCACTGCCAAATTTTATTTGCAACTGGTGTTGCTGGCCTTGCCATAAAGATACCTCACCTGATCCTGCCTTTCTTCTTCATTTGTAAATTGGGAATATTTCAGACTTTTTCAGAAACATCCTCAAGCACTTCAGGTGTTTCCATCAGTCACAGAAGTGGTTTTTCTTCCCTAACTCACAGCATCGTTATTTTTGGTCCAACAATCTGTAATCGTTCCCCAGTGCCCCAAAAATCACCAAGACACCAGATGTGAAGCTGTAAAACTCGCTGCCTCCAGCTGATCTCTCCTATTCCCTCCCACAGGAAAATTCCAGGATTTAGAACTGGGAATTCCACCATCCCTAAACCCACTGTCCAGCTTAACCAGCCCCAGAAAACTCGGGATCTGCAGCTGAACGAGCCTCTGGTTTGAACCCAGCTCTGCACCGCAGGTTCCCCATCCCTCTGGCTGCTGGGAATTGCCGTGTGGAGCACGGAGCTCCATGGAAATCCATCGGCAATCCATGGGGAATGCGCGGGCTGTGGCGGCCTCATGCGGCAGGAGGACGGTAGGGACCGACCCGTGGAGTCGTTCAGGTTTGGTGCCTTGTGTTTCCTACACAATCTCATCCATTTTCCAGGGATTTTATCCATCCTCTCTCGCTCACCAGTGTAGAAAAGTATATCCTGAATATTCCTGAAAATACCTGCCCCTCGAGCCTTCTTGCTTTGGGTAAGAAATGCAAATTTCTTGGATTCTGAAAATATCCTGAAGCACCTGTTTGGTTTCTGACAGGTTACACAACCTGAAGGCAAACGGTTTTCATGTTAAAAGACGTGTGACCACTCACTAATGCTTCCCAATCCCATCTTCTGGTTTATTAACCACTTAGAATGTGTAATAAAAAAATAAAACACCATCCAGAGCAACCTGGGGAATCCTCTCATCACCCTGCCCAAATCCTTTAAAAGTCACTCAACACCATCACATACAAACCTCCACTTCCCCTAACAGGAACCCCTCAAGGCTTTAAAAATTGCACTTGACCTTAAAACCTAGTATTTAATGTTGTTTCATGAAAATCCAGTAGGAAAGCTGGAAATTTACCTGTAGGACTAGAGGGAATGTTAACCTGCTCATCATCAGACAGGACAACACAGTGTAGAGAGAATTCTGCAAGTGGAATTCCTGTTAATACAAACTCAAACCAGCTCCTTTGTTGTCCCCAAACCAACCTGTCGACTCCTAGAGGCTGTTTATACTCAATAATCCATTGATTTTTTTTCATTGATCATCCACAATCTTCCCTTAAGTCTCCTAGAAAAGTGAGCAGGTGGAAGACACAGTGGTGGGGAGACAGAACAAGTGTCCTTAGGACATCTTAGAAAGGAATAATTTAAAGGGTAATTCAAAGGCCACAGTAAAATAATTTGAAGTCTAAATTATCAGCTATTTACTGTTTCAGAGACCAAAGAGATGAATATGATTATTAATCAAGTAAAAAAAGCAGACAGAGCCCTTTTACAATGAGGGCTCTCATATCAACCTGCAGTTCCTCAGCATTTTCCCTCCCCCATTCAATTGAGGTGTGATTTACATAAAAAATAGGATGTGACATCATCCACAGCTGGGAATTGCTACATTCTGTAATTAAACTAATGAGTCTGATGTCTAGAACCAGGCTGCACAAGGTGATTTTGTCAGTGCTTTCAAAACCTGACCTGTAATGTTATAAATGTGCACCAGAACCACCAAATTGGGTGAACCTCGAAGAGCACATTTAACACAGGACCACCATCACCAGCTCAGTGTTTACCACACTGCAAATACAAAACCACCATCACAGAAACGAGGCTTTCAGGCAAAGAAGTCACAATTAGTGTTAAAGGTTTTGATCTTTTATCAGCAAAGACGTTTTAATGTGTCACATTTCAAAAGCGTCGATCTTCCTTTACACGGAGAGAGAAAACCCCTCGTAGCTCTGGAGCCAGAGAGGTGCACGAGGCTTTCTGCTCATTAAAAGTGCATGAAGTACACACACCATCCTTCATACATGAAATATTCTGCAGCAGGGTGGAGGACACAGCAAGTGTTAAAACAATATTTAAGAGTTAAAAGTACCTGAAAAAGAATCTCCCCTCGAAAAGAGAGAGAGATCAACGGAACATCCTCCTGGACAGTTGTGCAAGTTCCCACAAAAGCTTTTCTGTACCAGTGGTTTAAAAAAAAAAAACACAATAAAATCACACAGCGAGTTCTGGAATATTTAAAACAATTATTTGATACAACAAACATCTGACAGTTGCCTCAAATCCATGTTGTTCTGTCACAAACAGTTATCATGGCCCGAGCCCTGTGCGTTGGTGCTCAGATCATCCACGGACCATCAGCTGTCTCAAGAGACCAAACTTTAGTCTTGTACTAAATCCCAAACAGGTGAACCAATAAATTCAGCAGCTTTTCCAGCACCTCCCTCCCATGTAACTCAGCTCCCTCAAATTCCAAATACTGAGCAGCTGATTTATCCAAGGTCATGTATAAAGAGCACAGTCAAAAGCTACATCAGAGGTGGGAAGACTGGTTGGGTGTAATGGTTGAAAAATGTGTTGAGCATCTTCGAAGGCAGAAATTTCCAACACTGCTGTCAGAGAGGAAAAACACTGAAATTAAAAAAAACTACATCTGTGTTTTGTCATTCAAGACAGGATAATGCAAAACAGTTTATTTAGTCAGTCATGGGGGAAACTTGAGAGACAAACTAAGTCATCTCGTGTCCCTTGAGAGATTAAAAATGGTATTTTAAAACTTAGCTCTTCCCAACCTAAAATAAAAATAAGAAAAGGTTTTGATGTGCAAGTGCTATTTGGTAGCAACCTCTAAAACCAGAATTATCTTTAATAGAGGTGCATGTGTTGGAAATTCAATAGCAATAAAACTGAGCTTAAGGAAACCACACTGCATAAAAACTACCTGGGGCCACAAACTGGTGGAATATTTTAATTTAGAAAGGTGGGATTTTTTAATTTACTTACTGAGCTGCATATGGAGACTATTCCATAATTATTCTCTGACTGCTAGAAAAGAGGCAGAGCTATGACTGGACTCATTACTAGAACTTATCTGATCAGACAGAACTGATCTGAAAGGGAAACAAAAAGCTTATTATAATAAATAATTTCATCCTTTATCCCCACGAACAGTTGAGAAGAAGATACATTTTCCTCTCTTTGATTCAACAAGCAACAAGGGTGATTAAATCAGGAGGAAATGGAATCTGCAGTCACCTGAATCAGGCAGATATTTAGAAGGACACCACTAACTCATTTGCCACCATCATCAAAATCACTTAAATCTCAAATTCAGTAGTTTCTTCCCTTTCATCCAGATAGAAATATTCCTCAGAAAGGACCTGTAATGCAGAAACAAAGCACTATCCGTGCAGGTGGATGTGGCTTTTTCCAACAGCCTCCTCACAGACACCTGAAGCAGCAAAGCTGCTCCATGATTACAAATTTGGGAAGGTTCTTGCTCTGCCATATCTGAGCTACCAAGGGAAAAACGGCTTCCCAAGTTTCCCTACCAGTGCAGGAAATCCCCTCTTGCATCTGGCCACTGTACTTATCATTGAAATCCATCATTTTCATGGGAAGGAAACAGATACTGCTGGAACAAAACCAGTGTTTAGTGATAGTCTCTGCTGATGAAATGACTGAGCTTTATACATGCCATTGGGTACAATTAAGCCACAGTAATTAAACTCCTTCTGACCATCCCCTCCAAGCACTGACAGGGCCACACCAAAGCACAGGGGCACTGCAGGCTCAAAGCTGTCTGGCACATGGATAACACCTGCTCCCAAGGACAGGGCAGCACCTGAGGGTGTTCCAGAAATACCCTCCTTCCTGACCCCATTCCATCATCCTTGGGGTTTTCCCTGGCTTTTGCCAGCAAAGTTATTCCCGTGTCCATGCAGGTGAACTTTATGGCTATTGAGTGGAGAGCAAAGATTAAAATTCACACACAGTCCAGACTGACACTTTCTCCCTTTATAAATAAAAACCCTGCTTTGGGTGGATTCATTTGAGAGGAACTCCTGACCAAACTTAGTCTCCTTTGGTCCCTCACCCTAAAAACGACCTTCCTGTTCGTCAGAACGTGCAAAAGACTTGCAGGGCATCGTGTTCCTTTGTGAAAAGGCCACTTCAAAGTGAGTGGAACCTGCAGTGAGTGCAATCTGCCTTTCTGGAAAGCCACACACTGCCATGCTGAGGTCAGCTCAGACCAGGGGCAAAGCTGGACCCCTGAGCTGGAACTCAGTGTCAAACCCAGATCCTGTTTAAATACTGGGTTTAGACCCTGACCAACAAGCCACAGGATTACCAACACATCAGAAAGGGTCTAAAACCACCTGCAACTCAAGTCCAGCATTCCTGCCAGTGAGAATAACAGAGCAAATCCATCCTGACTGAGTTAATTTTGGCTAAAAAGTGACCACTTTTACTGACTGCACTTCACAGGCTAAACCAGCTGGCCACCCACAGAGTCTGCTTTGTTATTTCTCCTGGGCCTGTTTTTTTTTTTTTTCTTTTGCTCTACAAGTTACCTGAAAACTAAAAGCAACACAAGAAATGCAAACACACAGGCTACACTTTCAGAAATTCTTCAGTGTCTGCTCACTAGGATATAACCGGAACAACTGACACATCTTGAGAGCTGCTGAGGAACACTTGTGACAGGTGAAATAATGCTCATTATCTACAGGTACCCAACTCTTCTCCTAGTCATCACAATTTGTGAAGTGTGCCACTGCTAAATGAGCTATTTACAGATGTAAACTATGTCATGACAGTTGTAAAATAAATAGACAACCTGTACATTAGGTAACAGATCATCCAATTACATCTTTCCAGCAAAATGATCTGTGGATGCTGACCCTAATTTTTTTTTTTTTTTAAATGAAGAAAATCCTTGGCTCACAATCCATTCTGCAAGAACTTCCTCTGTTTTCTTTCCTTTATGCTGGATAATTATGTAGAAACTCCTTCAGTTTTGTGGGATAGTCTGTCATCACTCCAGTTGCTCCAAGGTCAAATGCTCTCTTGTATTCTTGCTCTTCATTCAGCACCCAAATGTACACCTAAGATGGGACAGAAAAGCAAATTATTACAGGAAATACTAAGTTGTTTTTTTTTTAAAGGTGACTTTTGACCTCAGTTGTTTCATGTGAGACAGATGATGCCACATATATTTAAAATGATAAATTATTCCCTTATGATGCCAAAGACCTGCACACAAACATACCCTTCCAAGAGGGATATTTTTTAGTGGTGACTCCAATTCTGTTTCACTGAGGCTTTAAATCTTTCTAGAAGTCAAAATATTATTCTGTGAAAACTCCACAACAGGTATATAAATTGATTTTTAGGCTTCAATTTGAAATGGGAAAAAAAACTCCAAACCTCAAACTTAGAGGGATTTAAATTAAAAAAGTCTTTTTTCCAAGCATACAAACCTTTCTTTGCAACCACAGAACTGCAAAAACAGCAGCTCAGGAACTAAAAAGCAATTTATCATCTCAGCAAGACAACAGAACACATTGGGGAGAACATGAACCCACAATTAATCAATTCTCACTGGGTTAAAAGCACATTTCTTTAGCTTTGCCCCTCTGTACCTGAATGCCCCGAGCTGTGAGGTGGTCAAACAGTGCTTTCCTCATCAGCAACCTGTGGAAAGGAGAGAGAACTTCAAACACAAATCAAATTTTCAACCTCAGTTCGTGCTCTGCAAATAAGTTTTCCACAAGAAAATGATTGGAAAGCTCAGTACAGAAAACTTCCTGTTCAAGCAACTCCAGAGTGGTTAACACTGACACCCAGAAATTTGCATCAGCTCTGGTTATTTTACCAACCTGCTCAAATCCAGCAGGCAAATCCTTCACCCCTGTACCACACCTGATGAATCAACCCCCTTGCTTTTTAGAAGAGATTTTTATCCTGCCTTCCAAAATACATGAAAATTCCACTGGTCACTTGAGAAATTAAACTAAGACGTGTCAGGAGCCAGGAGATGCTCAGAGCCTGTGGCTCAGATCCCTCTGAAGCACTGACACCCTTAAAATGCAAAGTGTTCCCTGTAAGGCAACCCTGACAAGGTTATGGAACAGGCACATCCATGAAATCTGCATTTTGCATCTGACTGCATGTTAATTAGCTGAACACACTTAACAGCAGAAGCTAAATAGGCTCAACTGGAATAATGCCCACTGTGTTACTGCACTGCTCTGGTGTCTGAAAAATAAAAGCATGCAGGACACCTACATAAGATCTGGATGTGATTTATCCTGACAAAAAGCTAGAAAAGCCTTTAAAAATGTTTTCACACATAGTTATAGCAACAGCTACTCCTAGTTGCTTGAGTCAACTGTTAATATAAAGGTAAAATATGAATAAAAATTTAATCAGATGAAAATCTTACGTGTCAGCCAACCAGATAATGAATTTCTGGCTTCTTGACATCTTCTGTGGTTCTTTCAGCCTGTTGAGGAGAAGAGGAAACACAAAATTATCAGAGCCCAGATTAAAATATTACTTGAGATGTTCCTGCAAAAGGAACATGTAGAATCAATCTTGCCTTTGCTCCAATATAGAGCAGTAATTTCACTGACTGAGACAGTGACTTGGAATTGGGTTACACAAGAGAAATGAGCTGCATTCAAGAGAAGCAGCAGAGATGAACCTCCAGCAGCATTTTGAGAGAAGGGTGAGAAAAAGGACACCCACCCTGGTTTTGACTTGCCTCTTGGCTACTTTTTTTTCTCCAGAAAGAGGGAGAAAAGTGCAGGAATTAGTGGTATGTACAGAACTGCTGCATATCAGTGTGCAGGTGGCACCAGGACACCGGCAAAACCAACGCTCAACGTGGCATCAAGGCTCACTTGCTTCACACTCCTGTCAGTGCAGCAGCCACCCATGGGCTGGGACTCACTTGAGGATGATGGAAGGCATGGGAATTTCAAAGAATTCCTCCTGGAAGGGAATGAAGGGCAGCAGACCAGTGTAGAACAGGCCAAGCAGCAAGAGGACCCGCTGTGCACAGAAGATGGTGGCGATGTCAGAGTTCTGCAGGAACCAGGAAAAGAAAGATTCTCAGTTATCTTGGCAGATTTGCTCATCAATGCATGTTCAAAATTTACTAGTTGCACCTAAAGATTCAGCTGCCAAGTCTTTATATATGAAACTCTCTATATGTTTCTGGGAACTTGCACAGGTGCATTGGAGCAACACCTTTATTGTCAACTTGACCAGTTCCACTCAGGTTCATAAATCCCCTGGAACAAGCACAATTTTAAACTCCTCAGCACAAAAAGGAATAGAGTTACATCTGTTCAACAGCCTTATACTGATGCAACTCTGTCAACTAGAGGCCACATCCTTTATCTTCATGAAAAGAAACAGATAATAAGCAATCTTTAGAAAAATTGCTTTTTAGCAGATGAATGATGTGCAAAACAGGCTCTAAGGATACCTGGCATACACCTGTAATGCCCTATATCACATAAAACAAGAACAAAACATGATTAAGGTTAATTCCTGGAGTATTTTATGGCAGAGTACAGGGGTGTTCACTGTGCCTGACTTATTTTAGCAGCACAGTAAAGCAGAATACAATCCAAGCATAAAAATCTCTCCCCACAAGTAAAGTCTGGCCCAGCTAAACCTTGATTTACAGGGTGTATTTTGTGACCACACAGTAACAGGCAGGCAAGAACAAAGCTCAGCTGGACTCATTCCTACCTCCTTGAAACACTTGGATACAATCTCATAATTGACATTCCCCCACACCGTCAGATGCTCCCTCTTGTACTGAGTCACCAGATCCGAAACCTGCAGCGTGAAAAGCACAACCCTCACGTGGATTCATTGAAAATTAAGTGCCTAAATGCAAATTATTGTTATGTAATGTATAAAAACCCAACTCCATATCTATGTATTTGTAAAAATATAAATCCATACCTAGCTCAGCACAGGTTTTTCATGTACCTTTTTGATCAGCACGTTGTTGTTCATTTTGATGTCAATGTTGACAGGAGTTGTTGGGAAGGCCTCAAACACCTCTTCCAGGAGGGGAATACGGTTGTCCTTCCCCTCACACTGACACTCTGGGGAAACAACAAAGTTGTCACTGCTGAGATGTCACAGCACTTGTTACCTTAAAACTTTAAAAAGTATCAAGTCCCTGGGATTATCACATTTTTAAACAAAAAAAAAATTACTTCATTAAACTGCAATTAATTGTGACAAGCTCGTTTCCATAATGAAAGTGCTCTGAGCACGTTGCACGTTTAGGTTTTAACTTCATGAAATTCAGACATTATTTAGCAACAGTAGGAGTGCAGGCAATGCTAAAGTCCTGAAATAGCAAACACAGGCTCAGTTACCACACACCAAATGCAATGAGATTAATATGAAAAACACTAAATGAGAACAAAATTTCCTTCTGAGCTTGAAGTCTTACCTGCAGTAAATACTGTGCTGGTTTCTAAAGCTAGGATTGTGTTTTAGTTTTAAAACTTACCAAGATGCTGATAGAAGCAAAACCACTTTTATACCTACTCTGTGGCAAAACAGGAAACTGCCACACTATAAAATGGAAAATTTTAAGTTGAACCAGCAAGAGACAAACTTACCTTTCTGAAATGTGACATCCAACTTGCAGAGATACCGTGGAAGTTCCTTAAAAATAAAGGGAAAGGGAAGAGTAACTCAAATCACCCTCTGGAGTGGTTTGATCAGAGTCAGGTTTGATCCTCTGACTGCACAGGGAGTTCAGTGAACTTTGGGTTGGTTTTGGTAAGACAAGATGAATCCTGTCCTTTGGTTTTGGGTACCAGACACACACACACACACACACAGAGCCCTCCTGCCCGCCCCAGCCTCTCTACAAACACACTTTCAAGCATCTCCCAGCACATTTTCTCCTCAACTCACAGAGTATTTGAGGTCAGAGATGTTGACATCCACTCCTGTGGATCTCTTCAGGTTCTCATCATGGGACACGACCACTTGCTCGTCCTTGGTCAGGTGACAATCCAGCTCCAACATGTCTGTTCCCAAATTAACAGCACTGGAAGGAAACACAGGTGAGCTTTGTCCAAATCCAACATGTCATTCCATGAACTAATCCCACTGGAAGCACTTTAGATGCTTTGTGGATCCTCACAGTCTTGCTGCAAACAGCTCTGCTGCAGTGGGGAGCTGATGCAAGAATAAATAATGCATCAAAGGTGGGATTTGAGCACAGGAATCAGGAATCACATCTGTGGATTGCAGCCTCGGGACTGAGAAACCCACTCCTGAAGTGTTCTTTCAGAATTTGGAGTGTGATGTTTATTAGTGGCAGCAGATTCCTCCTCACTGGAGGAAGTGAGCTGTTTTTTAAGGAAGTAATCAAATTTGTGGTAACAGAAATGACAAATGACAGCATGTGAAAGCCTTTTTTTTTATTATAATTTGATTTCCATCCATTGCTGATTAATGTATCAGGAAATTAGCAGTAGGACTTTCAGGTTTTTGGCTTTTTTTTGGGTAGCAAAACGACCTTAAAAAAATTATCATTTTAAAGAAAAAAATTTTAATTTAAAATTAAAAAGAAATGAACCACTAAAATATCTGGTCATACTTTTCAAATAAAAAACAGCTATTCCTGTTCCAACCCACTGCATTGAAAAGTTCTAATCCAAACCCAAATCCACTCCATAGTAGCTTGGCTCATAGGAGGAGTAAAGAAAGCAGGGAAGTAGCAATAATACTGATGAAAAATAAGCACAGGAAAGCTCACAGCAGAACAAAAAACCCTGAGCTTTACTGCTATGAGAAGGGAATTGCTCATTTAATTAGAAAAGATACTCAGGAGGAGTCATTCCAGCAGACAGATAAAAGTCTGAACACTTCCCTCCAAACCCTGGGCTGTTCTTTTTATCCACCCATGAGCAAACTTGCAGCACCTCTGAGCTGCAGGGGGACCCAAAGCTCTGGGACTTCAGTGACAGCCTTTTCTTTAAGGGATTTATTGTCTCACAGGCCTTAAACATTCACAAATCCAATAAAAAAAACAAACAAACAACAAAAAAAAAATCAGAACATACCCCCTTAAGTGTTTAACACAATTTCTGGTCCAGCTGGGATAATGATCAAGAGGAGGGTTGTCAAATTAAAACCCATTTGTGAATTGTTTTCCAGTGCTGCTAATTAAGAATTAGGAGAGGAACAAAATCCTGTTACATATGGAAGAATCACAGGCTGTTCTGGGTGATTTTTTTTTTTCCTCCTGAGGAAAAGCATCTCCATATCTGCTGCAGGAGATCTGCCAAACTGGGAGAAGATGTTCCCATCTAATACCACATATTATCATTTCACCAGCAAAATTTATTAGCAATATTAGGGCTTGAGAAAGGCAGAGCTGGTGCTGCAGGGAAAGGGGAGAACAACAACCTTCCTTGTTAATAAATCTGGGGGTTTGCCAGGCCCTCACTGCTAAAGCTGCTTCCTGAAGTGCTGAGCTTTTTTCCAGCTGGAAATCAGTTTGTTCTGCAGCTCTGTAACAACCTGTCAAATCCACACTTGCTCCAGAGAAGGCTCCACATGTGGAGTCAGATCCAGCTGCTCCAGAACTCCAGTTGTGAAGGAGGCTCCCATTTGTAAATTAGGATGAGAGTGCTCTTGCTTGAGATCAATTGTTTTAAAATCTAAAACCACCACGGACTCATTTAAATACAGTATAATATTATTACAGCCACTCCCTCCCAAAAAAACCCCACAACCTATCAGGCATTTTAATCATGCAAAACTGGTACAAAAAGCTTTTATTTTTCAGAATATCTGTAAGTCAGAACTGCCAATAAGGTCTCCTCCCCCCATACACTTTTTTTCTACACTACTAAAATAATTTCTTCCTTATCACACAACAGTATTAGATAAACTCCAATCACTGATAAAGCGTAAATAGCATAAATTGAGTTCTTGTCAGTACTTAGATGACTGTCATTAAGGCAAAACCAAGGGCTGCAGACACACATTCTCTCTTCTGGATTCAACTCCAGCAATAGCCAAATATTGGACAAGCTCCTGCTTGTCCAAACCTGCAGGAGCAGCTCCTGCAGACACACCCTGCTTGTATTCACATAAAATCTGATGGGTTATAAATCCATCAGTTCCCACCAGCCCTCTGAGCCAATCCAGACAATTTTCCACCATCCAGATTGGTGATTTTCTACCCCATTCCTTTTACTTGTGGAGAGGGGAATGAGCAGATGGGAAGGAATGGGAAGCACAAAGGCTTTGCCCCTTCAAAGAGGGAGCCAGAATTTCTACTGCCTAACACAAGGTAATTGCTCTGACTGCTTTTCTGGCTCTGTTACTCAACTGAACCTGTGATGAGTTCATAAACTGGACCTCAAAGCATGTGACATAATTAAAGTGATAAGAACAGAGTCAGATAAATGCCTGTATTATCACAAAATATATGACTTCTAGCACAGTCCTTGCTCCAAGCACTACAGCTCATTTCTGGGAATGAAACAAAAATAATTAAAGTGTAACTTCCCTTGCAGGAGCCCTTCATGTGTAGAACCAGCATGACATTAAATGAAAATTAAGAAATGGTTAAAAAAAACCCAGCAGCACTTCCCAGAAAGTCTGGTAGCAGACTTGAAGAAAGGCAGGCCAGCAGGGAAAAAAAAGAAAACCACACAAAACTATGCTGGGCTTCCATGGAGATAGAAAATAGTGCAGCACTTTCTTTTCTCTGGTTGGGAGAGCTGGCACTCCTCAGGCTGCAGGGAAACAGCAAACTGATGAGGCCACTTAGAGCAAAGCAAATTATAAACCCCCAAAAAAGAAAACAGAGAGAAGCCCACATAATTCTGTCCCTTCTCCTTAGCAGCTGGAGATTGAGATATGCCCCTTTTTCAAATGCCTTTGAGAACCTTATTAGAATTCACTACTTAAATGCTGGAGGCTTAAAAGGCTTTCTGGTACCAACCCCATTTTAAACCCCTGGGTAAGAGGCTTTCACACGTTGCATGACTGAAGTGTATGCAGGGGAAAAAAACATGACATTTACAGCTTTATAATGATAAATAAACTAACAGGAGTAATCACCATTAAACACAGAAGCAGCATTGTTTCCTGTTTTATGAGCTAGCACAGGATATCAGGCCCCAGGGGTTCTATTTCCATTTGTTCTCGTGTACAGATCCTGATTTGTGGTATCCCAACTCCTCCTGCTTCCAAGGGATGTTTGGCAACCCACAGGAGCCACCCAAAGGAGAGGTGACTTTCAGAATTTAGGACACTGCACCCCAAAGAACTGGTGCAAGTCCCACCTTCCCTGATTGCTTCACTCACTAAAGACACTGAGAACACCCAACCATTACTGGTTCCTTTTGTACTCACTGGTGAAAGGCTGCCATTGTGTTTTCCAGGTTCTCTCCAGCACCTACAGGAATAACAGAAATGAAACATGTATCAAATCCTTTTCCTCCCCCCAGCACCACTGAAAAGAAATTTTAAAAATAAAGGATTTTAAACATGTATATATTTTAAGGCAATATTTGGAGGAATGAGTATGAAGCTCGAGTCAGAAATCCCCGTTGCCACCAACCCACTGGAGAGACAGGACCTTCTGGAGGTAAAACAATTAAAAATAAATAAATAAAAACACCTTTTCTTGGATTTATGTGAAACTTTGAATATACAAAACAAAGTGTGTATTTTACCAGAGGTTCTTCCTCAAAGCCACTGTATTTGGCTGGGACAACGTGCTCCACAGTACATGCAAAAAGTCTATTTAAGAGCTGGTGGGAAGGGGAACAAGAGGAAAAAAACTATGAAAAAAAAGCATCCAAGCCACTCTAAAGCTGATATTCCCTTAATATATAACCCAGCTGATGCTCAAAGAGGTGACAACCTCTTTTTTTTCAGTGCAAGGATATTCCCCAAACAGCACAAATGTGTCCATAAAGGTTTCTGCTGCTGGCAAAGGGAGATCTCACACAGGAGGAATGAAACACATCAGCTGCAGTCAATAGATGAAAGGACAGACAAATGAAGTTCTCTCTCAGGCAGCAGTAAACTCTGCAACTCCTAAGCCATCACTCTCTGCCTAAAAATCCTTATAAATCAGCCTGATTAGGGACTGGAAAAGGTTGTGCTTCCTCCCTTCCTCTGAAAATTGGCAGTATTATAGACTGAAAAACAAAACAACCTCAGGAGGTTCAAGTGCTGGTGAGGATATCTATGCGAATTTTAACTGCTCTTTGACAGTAATGAATGCCAGACTTTGTAAACAGCAATTATAAAAGCTCCAATTAAGGCCTTGCCTATTAACAAGACCTCACCAGGACACACTTACCCAAGTCTGTGTTCAGTTACTCAGGCACAACCAGCAATTTAAACTTGCTGTTCTCAGGTGAGCTCCCCTTGGGAGGTTTACAGAATGAAAGATTTAACTCAGAACACAAAGGCAAAATCTGCAGGGTTCAACATAAGACAATATGGTAAATCTACAACAGCTTCTGTGGTTAAGACATTCACCAGTGTTTTGTGGGATTTGATAGCAGAACTAGGAATTGTTCTGGGATAGAGGAGGACACAAAAACCTCATGGTATCCATGTGCTGACTGCCCAGCAGATGGGAAACCTCTGCACAGGCCCTGGATGCTTAGTTACCAATTAACAGCAATAATAATAGAGGGGTTTAGATAACTTATCAACTGGGGCAATACAGCCCCTCCATCCTGAATGGTAAGAGAGGGAGGGGAAAAATCCTGAGTCAGTCTTCAATTTGTGAACAAAAGAATCATATCCTAACATCTGTGGGCAGAAGTTTTCCAAAAATAAAACCTTAAGTGACTGATGTAACAAGTCACATGTGAGGAAGGCAGGTCTGGTGACTCAAAGGCCTGACCTGGGGCATTGAGGGGAAATGAGGAACAAAGTTGAGAGATCAGCTGGAACAGGAATTCTAGATCAGCAAAGCGGCTTTCACAAACCACACCCAGAAAAGGGAACTCCACAAGCCAGGGATTTGATGGACTAAATGACTTTCTACCCTGGGCTGACCAAAGGGTTTCTGACACTTCCTCAATTGCACCTCCAGATCCACGTGCTGTCACATTCCCAGGGAGGAACTGACCTTCCCCAGCGTCCCGTGAGCCAGAACGGGAACATCCACTGCCATATTCCCACTCTGAAAGCACCACCACGGCCAGGAGGGAGCCAACACCCTGCACTGGCTCAAGGAGATGACCCTCAGAGGTTTTGGGGGTTTTTCCCCCCAAAATGTAAGCACAGGAGTCTGTTAGGAAGAATGTTGCCAGCAGGTCAAGGGAGGTGATTGTTCCCCTCTGCTCAGCACCGGTGAAACCACACCTGGAGGGATGTGTCCAGTTCTGGGCCCCAAAGTGCAAGGCACACATGGATCTACTGGAAAAAGTCCAGAGAAGGGCTGTGAGAATTAAGGGATGAGAGATTCTTGTGTACAAGGCTGAGGGGGGTGGAATTGTTTTGCTCTGTTTGGAAAACAGAGGCCGGGGAGGATCCTACGGTGTGTGAATACAGGATGGGAGGGAATAAAGACAACTGAGCCAAACTGCTCTTGGTGGTGCCCAGGGACAGGACAAGAGGAATGGGAACAACTTAAAATACAGGAATTTCAGTTGATAAACATAAGAAAACCCCCCTTTTTATTGCAAGGGTGATCAAACTCTGGAACAGGCTGCCCAGAGAGGTTGTGGGGCCTCCATCCCTGGATGTACTCAAATCCTAACTGGACCAGGTCCTGGTCCACCTGCTCTGGTCAGGCAAGATGATCTCCAGAGGTCCCTTCCAACCTCAACCATTCTGTGTAATAATCATAATCCTACCCTGCCTCAAAGACCCTTCAACCCAGGGCTGCTGGCACTGACAGAGGACTCCAACACAGAATATCAAGATTTAATTATTGTTCTCAGAAACGACCGATTTTAAAACGATGCAGAGGTAAAGAAATAACTGAGGGACGATTCCACTATGAGCCATGAAATAACAAAATACTTGCACAAAGAAGAGAGTGAAATCAAAACCTTCAAACTTTCAAAAACTTCATGTGCAAGGTCTCATCTCAGAGAGGAAAAAGCCAAACAAGTTAAGCGTTATCTTGATCTCCCAAGTTAATTGGAGTAATGCAATGGGAAACCTGACACTGCTTCTAAAGCTACAGCATGACTAGAGCCTGATGAGAACTTAAGTCCCCCAGGAATTTCTGTTACAGGGTAAACACCACGGAGAGTAAAGAGTAGGTGATCTTCAGCTTGAGCAAAGAGCTGCTGAGATGCTCAGGGCTGTGCTCCTGCCTCGGGTGGATTTCAAGGGATACATGTGGACACAGAACAGTCCACAGACCGTGGACTTTGCCTGGAGTGCCTAAGGAATAATCCTCCCATAAGTAAGGCTTTCCTGTTGTTCTAATGGAGCTTAGAGCAAGTGGCCCAAACAGTTGCATTGCAGGCTTAGGGCTGTGGATCTTAACTAAGGGCCTTGCAAGGAAGTGAGAAGAGAGGATTATGGAGATCGTTCCAAGTCCCACCAAAGTCTCCTGCAAGTTTTTAACCGCTTGCAAATCACACAAACCAACAGGTAACACTTGAAATTAAGAACTTTGTTCCTTGACAGAGAACACATATCTACCAAGAAACAAATAACATATGTAGTCCACACCAAAAGGTGCATTTTATGCTGTATTTAAAGACTATAAAGAAACTTAAACTGTTGTATAAACAAAAGGAAATAAATGCAACTAATAAAAACTATAAAGATCAACTCTGGTTTTTGTATTTTAACGATTCCAGGCAGAGCAGTAGTTAAGGACCATCGCCTAGAACTGTGATCAATCCCTGCATAAACTGGCTCTGGATATGATATTGGAAACTGTTTAAACTCAGCCTATCTCCCACAGAATACAAAAAAAATATTGACTAGAAAACCGACTATTTCTACGGATTGAGGCTGCAGAGGAAAGCACAGAATTGATCTTCACAGAACAGGAAAAAACAAGTTGCTGTTTTTTTTTTTTTTCCTCCCAGTGCTTTGGAAAAGGTAGAAGGAACTTCGAAAACCTGACTTAGCTATTTTAGACAGAAGCAGCGAGCCAACTCGCAAGGCCTTGGCACAAGGAGGGGACAAGACACTCAAACAGGGTCGGTTTTAACAGGGCACTGAAATATTCACTGTCTGCAACACCAAGGGGGGCAAGAACAGAGTCACAGCAAATTGTGTTTCTCCTGAAAAGCAGAGAGCAAAGAAAACGGGAGGTCAGAGGAAAGAAAACTGATCTTTTGCACCTGATCTAAGGCACAGCCAGAGCTGTCTCTCGTCGCGGGGGGGGAGAAACAGCAGAATGCAGACGCGTTAGAAGCAAAAATACACACGGCTCGAGAGGGGAACAAAGCGAAACAAGGCTCATTTCGGCCGGAGCCGTTTGACTTGGGAGATTAATTCGGCGCTGAGACGAGGCGCTGGTCAGCAGGTGGCACCTAAAATTAGGCTGCGGGAGGAAGGTTTAAAGGGAGCCCCGCTGCGAGCCGCGGGCACGGGGAGGGAGAGAGCAGCGCCCCGGGAACGTGGGGAGCATCGCCCGGGGGCCGCGGAGCCCCGAGGGGCGGGAAGGGCTCCATCCCCCTCGCCCTCCATCCCCCTCACCCTCCATCCCCCTCGCCCTCCATCCCCCTCGCCCTCCATCC
>JAWWLV010000053.1:2932377-2948517 GCA_035041135.1 Platyrinchus mystaceus
ATGATCTGCTCCATAACCTTGCCAGGCACTGAGGTCAGGCTGACAGGCCTGTAGTTTCCTGGGTCCTCCTTCCGGCCTTTTTTGTGGATTGGCGTGACATTCACCTACTTCCAATCATCTGGGACCTCCCCAGTAACCCAGGACTGTTGGTAAATGATGGAGAGTGGCTTGCTGAGCTCTTCTGCCAACTCCCTAAACACCCTAGGATGGATCCCATCTGGTCCCATAGACTTGTGAGGATCCAAGTGGCTCAGCAAGTCACTAACTGTTCCCTCCTGGATTACAGGGGGCCTATTCGGCTTCCTGTCTCTGTCTACCAGTTCCAGAAGCCAGCTGTCCTGAGAACAACCTGTCTTACTGTTGAAAACTGAGGCAAAGAAGGTGTTAAGTACCTCAGCCTTTTCCTTGTCTTTGGTGACTGTTCTCCCCCATATCCAACAAAGAATGGAGGCTTTCCTCACCCCTCCTTTTGCTATTGATGTATTTGTAGAAGCACTTCTTGTTATCCCTAACAGAAGTGGCTAGATTGAGTTCATTGTGCCTTTGTCTCTCTAATTTTCTTTCTATATGACCTAAGTATATTCCTAAACTCTTCATGAGTAGTCAGCCCTTTTTTCCATAGTCAGTAAGCTCTCTTTTTTTCCCCTAATTTCCTTCAAAATCTCCCTGTTCAGCCAGGCTGGCTGTCTTCCCAGCCCGGTCACCTTTTGGCACGCTGGGACAGCCTGATCCTGTGCATTCAAGACTTCCTCCTGGAAGCATGTCCATTCCTCCTGGATCCCTTTGTTTTCAAGGGCTGTTTCCCAGGGTATGCTCTGCACCGTCTTCTGAGTAGGCCAAAATCTGCCCTCTGGAAATCCAGGGTGGAAGTTTTATTGATGGCCCTCTTTGCATCCCTGAGTATTGAAAACTCTACTATTTCATGGTCACTGTGCCCCAGATGGTCTCTGACCACCACATCTCCCACCAGCCCCTCTCTGTTTGTGAACAGCAGGTCTAGAGGGGCCCCATCCCTCGTAGGCTCATTTACCAGCTGGAATAGGAAAAAAGAGGGGAAGCTAGGCAGGGTTGGTCATTCTGGTAGGTCTGCAGTCCATGCAGGATAAACTCTGACAAATGAGACATTAAATACAAGAAAAAGCAAGTTTCATAGAAGAATAAATCAAATGTTCTTGCTGTGCACAATTTTCTTCATTCCTAAATGAAGGACCATCACCATTAATTCAATCTTCACCACTTCTCCAATTAAAGAAATGTATATCAGAATCTGCTTACTGCAGCTGTAAATGTCTCCATTTCACTGTTCTGATTTACTCCATTACAGCTCTATTTTTCCCCTGCACGTGACTAGTTGTTGCTCTCCTAGAGACCATTCAGGTCAAGGATTGCATGCAAAAGTCCTCTGAAACATGATGAGAAGAGGTGGGAAAAATTCTAAGGTTGCAGTGTTTATACAACATGTGGAAAGTGTCAATTCCACTGTTGCTGATGTGGTAAACTGTGTGAGTACGTGGAAAAGCACTGTGTGCATTAGCCTTTTCATCCCTTGCCTTTGTCAAATATCACGTGAGTTAATTCTTTCAGAAAGCTGCAAAACAGTAATAATTTCTTACTTTTTAATTATCATTTGATGACAGACATTGGATGAGGGAAGGAGGCGGACATCATCTGGGGATAAAACACTAAGAGGTTTTTGTCTGTCAGCAGCTGTGCATGAGCCATTAGCAGCTGTGCACACATTCTTCACTGTTTCAGGATAAAATCCTACAGAAAACTATCACTCCAGATGGGGAAGGTTTATGTATGTCAGCCCTCAACCAATCACGCTGCGAGCATATTCCTTCCTATGCTGGTCACTATCCAGCCTCCAGTAATCCATCCCGGTGCATCTATACTTGCCATCTTCTTCCACTCTCGTATGATGTTAACATCTTCCACACTAAAGACATCATCAGAACCTTGTGTGTTTGAGTGCACTAGGCATAAACACTCTGTTAGAGCTGGAATTGCTAAGGAAAGTCTGCAGATCCCATTTTGAAATACATCTCCCCAATGCACCTGATCTGCACTGTGGTGTGCAGATTTGCACATCTGTTTCTCTCTTAGGTTTAAGCATCTGTTGTGTAAAGGACAAAGTACGTAAAATGAAGTGAAAAATACTATTGAAAATACCAAAGTCAAGCTTGTGAGACTTTACTAATTCTTTTGTATTATACTTTCAATGTGCTAAATGAAAAGTGTGTTGAGAATGTGTGAAAAACAAACCTATGTCAAACATATTTCAAATAAAAGCACAGGACCTACATGTATATGCTCTAATATATGTCTTTATGCTTTTGCAGGTACACACAATGCTATAGCTTCTGTGATAACATCTCAAGATACTGATTCTCCATCATTCTGTAACCCAAAAACCTCACACATTTAGGGGTAAATATCAGCATCTCTCATTTTTCAGAGCAGCGACCAAGTTCCTCCTCCTTGGTCAGGGTTTGTAAACAGCTGCTTAGCATTGGCAGAAATGTTCTCTCAGCTCCTACCTCACCCCACACTCCCCGAATACAATCCCCAGTTGGTAGGACAATATGTGTAGTGATACCAAAGACAATGCATATTCTGTTTCCTTAAAGTATATGTAAAGTATCAGGATCTACAAGTACCTCCTGTTTCCTTTCTGACCCACAGCTTTCCTCTGTCTCCTAGAGGCTTCTAAACTGTAACTTACATACTTAAATGTCAGATGGAGTGAACTGAAAGTGGATTCCAGTTTCTTGTTGACACAAAAAGTAAGTTTAAATCACCTCTTGACATACATGAAAAGGTTGTCTTCGCAGTCGGGTATACCTGCCATTTCATGCCTTTCAGGAAGACAGGCAGGTGCCTGTGGCAGCACAGCCCTCTCGGTGGGAATTGCATCCCCGCGTGCTCCAGCCGTGCTCGCAGCATCTCACATGTTGCGTGTCCCTCCGCTCATGCGCTCGGCCCCGTGTTTTCAGGCAGCGTTAAGACCCGGGGACAAGGAAAAGCCGCTTGGCAGGAGTGTCTAACCGGAGTGATGTGTTTTGTTTGTGAAAACGAATGCCACTCAATACCTGGCTTTCCCTCCTCACTTACATTCTAGCGATGCTCCCTGATGTTGGGCACACGCACCACTGTTAGCAGATGAACCCAAAAAGCCTCTGTGACCTCCAGTGCCGCCACTCGACCCCGGGGCCAGGCAGACCCCCGCCTCTTGTCCTCTCCCAGATTGCCTGCTCCCTTAGGAGCAACAGAGGCTTACCAAGGGACTGGAGAGCCCGTGGAACCTCTCCACCGCATCACTCCCAGCCGCTGTTTCCCGCTGGGGCTGTGCAGGCTCCCACCCCACGCCTCGCCCCTTGCTTCGCCTAAGGTGAAACATCCACCCACGCGCGCTCCCGCGTTTCTGTGCAAGGCGCAGTCAGGGCCGACAGACATTCCCCCCCTCCTCCTCCTCTCCCCTCCCCACAAGCTGCCGGCTCCTCCCCTGCCCTCCCTCTCTCCCTCCCCGCCGCGGGCGCCGCGGCCGGTGGAGCAGCCCCGGGCACTTGAGGAGGAGCGCGGAGGTGAGGACGTATCCGCCCAGCGTGGAGAGCACGTAGAGCGTGGCCGACATCCTGCGGCTCTGGCCGGTTATCCGTGTCCCTGTCCCAGTCCCAGACCCCGCCCGGCGCCGCTGCGGGACCCGCAGGCTCTGAGGGCGCGGGAGCCGCTGAGGCAGCGGAGCCTCTGCGCCCGCGCAGCGGGGAGAGCGCAGAGCGCAGGCGCGGTCGGCCGTGAGGAGGGAGCGCTCCCCTCAGCCGCCGGTGGCTCTGATCAAACACCGCTCCGCGAGGGCCGCGGGCAATTCTCGTTTAAATTGGATTAACGCGCTTTAATTTCCCCGTCTCGCCGTTCCCCGGCGGTGCCCTCCTCCTCCTCCTCGTCCTGGGCAGGTGGAGGGATGGGTTTTTTCCACGCCCAACGCCCGCCTGGCGGCCGGGATCGGCGCTGTCAAAAAAGCCACTCGCCAAATGGTGTGGGCAGCTCTCAACTAACACGCTTTAAATTCCCACCTCGCTGCCGCTGCTCCCTCCTCGCAGGCGGAGGGTTGTGTTTTCCCCACCCAGCCCCTCAGAGCTGTCATATTCAGAACGGGAGGGATGCGATTCCCACACCCAGCCCCTCAAGAGATGTCATATTCCAAACGAAGGGATGCATTTTCCATACTCGGCCCCTCAAAGGTTTCGTATTCCAAACGAAGGGATGCGTTTTCCATACTCGGCCCCTCAAAGGTTTCGTATTCCAAACGGGAGGGATGCATTTCCCACACCCAGCCCCTCAGAGATGTCGTATTCCGAGCAGAAACCAGGTCTCGAATCCGGCCATGCGGTGTAATTATTGTACTCTAACAAATTGGCAAATTAAATTTTGTGCACGTGCTAATTAGAAACAAATATTCTAGAAATTAAATTAGGTCTCAGCACACAGGCGCTGTCGCTAGTACATCTCACCTCAGCAAAAGTTAAAAGTTGATTTACTGTGGCTAATTTTTTGGCACCAACAGCCAGGGTGATGTTCACAGGATTTAAGTTACCCTTCAGTACATCATGTAGTGTTGTTTAATTACCCAAACTCCCTCAATCTAAGGTTCAAACTGGACCTTTTAACAACCAAAAGTCCATTTAATCACTACGAGTCAGGCTATACAGACCTTTAAGCTGCAGTTTTTTATAGAGAACCAGCTTATTTATCTCTGCATTTTCCACAAATTTACAAGCAGGTTCGGTTTCCAAAGAGATCTGTTAATCCAAAATATAAAATTAAGCTGGCCTTTTAACAAAATCTAATTGATGAATACAAATAGTGTAAGATATTTCAACTTGATATAGGTAAGCAGTTTCTGGCTGTTAATATACATCAAAACTGCAGTACCTTTTTTTAAAGACAAATTATTTCTCCCACTATCACATTAGAAGCATCTATTGCCTACATACAAATAGCTTGTTTAGAAGTGAAACATTCTGCTCATCATTGCCTCAATATGACACAGGAAACTCTTGATTTCAGGCAACACTAATTTTGAAACATCCCTAAGTATTTACGTACAAAGATAGGATGGGGAAAAGCACTATCAACAAAACATCTAGTAATATAGGATCAGTACTTCATGGAAACCAGCATTTATTTTTTACATATGAAAACCTAATAAATGGAAAATTTACATGTCTCAGATTCCTTTTTCTGCTTTGATATCAGACTTTATTTTCAATCTGTGTTCCAGTGAGGTACAGTGGGGCTTCGCACGATCGCAGTGACGCCTCTCGGGCAACACAAACCAAAATCCAGGAATTGAATTGAAAATGGTCTTTTTAAACCAAAACAAACCTACCAGGACAACTTACTGTGTAACTGCTTTCAGTATTCCCCGGAGAACTTTGTAGCTCATTAACTGTTGGCTTTCTTTGGGAGGAAAGCAGGGTCCACGTTCTGTCACGTAAGCATAAGGAAACCTGAGCACCCACAGTCCATCAGAGGGAAGGGTTATTTCCTGCTTCTCAGGGTAAAATATAGGGCAGGGTGGTGGCCCTGGTTGAACCTAAAATCAAAAGGAAACGTGAGTAGATAATCAAACATCATTACTACCTTAAGAAGAAAAAAAAAAGTGCAAATGGAGCTTTTTCTCTATTTTTTATATACGTATTTGAAAACCGTGACACAATTTCCAGTTAAAAAAAACCCCAACACTTTCTCACCTCCCAAATTCAAACTGTCACTAATAATAATTAATCTCAGCCATGAGTCACTGCTTTTTCTCCATGACATTTAAAAGGACAAATTCATTCTTACACAGTCATTGCTCACTTGTTATCTTCTTTTTTTTAAAAAAGCCATTATTACAGTAGAGAATGCCAACAAATCATCCTTGATAGAATTTTATTACTTTATGTAAAATATAATGCTGGCAAAGCCAATCTCGAAGTTTAAAAACTTAAGTTTAAAACAGATAATTTTGGTGGCTACTGCCTTAAAGAACTTGGCTGAAGTTGGTTTGAGCTGGAAAGAGTTTCTTGACACCGCTTTCCTGTCACCCTCACGCCTTCCAGCCCTGCACCAATGGTGCCACAGCCACCCCTGCTTCTGCTGTTCCCAGATTCCCTCTTCCATCCTTACCTGAGGCGTTAACGTGATCTGCAGCGGAGCATCGGGAACCACCACGAAGAGCCTCATGAACTGGGCATAGTGTGGTTTGAGGCCTCGCCCCTGGGTGGAGGAGAGGATGTAGAGCGGCATGTCGGAGTTGAGGGCTTTGATGGCAGATTCCTTTGGCCCCCCTCCCATCACCTTCATGACTTTGTCGGGCCCCGAACACATGAACCTCCTCCCACGGGCGTCTTCGTACTCAAACCCCACGAAGGCTCGGGCGATGTCGTCCCTCCGCCTCCCTCTTCCCATCACGACCGCGCTCCTTTTTCCAGGAACAGCCTTGTTGGGCGCAGGCCAGGAATTGGTATCCAAGTCTCCTTCATCTTCGGTTCTCGTCCTGATGACGATGTCCCAAGGCATTAAATAGTTTGTTCCCGGGATAAAGCCTTGTTGATCTAAGCCCGTGTGGAAGTTATAAGCCTTAGCAGGCCCCAGCTTAACCAGTGACCAGCTGGAGAACTTGGGCAGGAGGCCTTTGGGGCAATTGGAGTGGAGCATCCCGGGGAGGTACTCGACAGTGGACGCCTGGCGATCCACCAGGCTCGGCCTCTTCTCGCTTTTGGAGTCCCCGCTCTGGCCGTGACTCTCTGCATTGTCCCCTCCACCCTGGGCATCAGGTGGGTAAGTGCCCAGGCTGCCCGTGGACTGGCCCAGGCTCAGGGCTAAGCTCAGGCCTGTGCTCTCGCCCTGAGTCTGAGGTTCTTTCTCTTTAAGTTTCTCAATCTCTCCCTCTGGAGGGGCAGGCGAGGACTCATCCCGAGCAGGCGCCGGATCAGGCGTGCTGGGCTGAAAGATGGGAAAGTTGATGTGCTCCAGTTTCCCACAGCACTTTTCTTCCAGTAGCTACGAGAAAGAAAATGTGGTTAAACCATATCCCTTCCACCCTTGAGATCACAACATTCAGCAGCTACAAATAAGATTCAAGAGGTTTGAGCTATGTGAGAACCAAAATAGTGATGGGAACGTGGCCCACAGACCTGATTATTTAAAATCCCCATGAACCAACACACTCAAGGTGCAAACAGCTGTGTATGCAGATGCTCCTGTGTGTGTGCACTGGTGAGGACTGGAACTGCCCACTCTGCTCAGACAATTTCTGCTCCCAGAAACATCTTCCCCAAGCAACAAGGGGATAAGCTTAAGAGGAAACTTGTGGTCTCTTCAGAAGACAGACTCTGCAGATGAAACAAAAAGCAACAACGGACCTAACAGTTACCTGGTAAAAGTCATAATTAGCTGCTTTGATATCAAAGGGGTCCTCCCGAGGCGCTTGTTTCCTTCCACAGTTACAGGCCCCAGTGGAACGAGCCCGGCTGTTGTGGTAGAGGATGGGAGGATTTCTGTCTGCTTCTGGCTTTTCCCCTGAAGGCAAAAATCAATCAAACCCTGAGTAAATTGCTCACCATTTCTAGAGATTAATTCCCTTCACCCTCTGCTTCCTCCTTGCTAATACACACGCACAAAATGATTTGCCAGCAGTTTGTCAAGCAATTCCTCCCTTTCCCACTTTTAACACAGTTCCAGTGCAGGTTATACCACTAAACTGAAATCTTGTTTTTACAACCTCTTCCTAAAAGGCTCAAAGTTCTTCTGCCTGCAGCAAACATGCATCAGACAGTTTGACTCCTTGATTGCCATCAACCAAGTTATTTAAAACAAAGGGGGGCACCTACTGCTTCCTAGAGAATGTTTGTTCTGTTACACACCTATTACTAGAAGGACTTCAGTGTGATGCTTCTAATTAGCAAGATAGAATCAGAGTGACCAGTAAAATTAGTTACTGAAATTGGAGTGACCACCAAATTAGAGTTACTACTAAAATCAAAGTTACCACTGACAGTGGACTGTATGGCTCCCAAACATCATTAATTTCCTAATATTTGGCTCCCAAGCATTACTCAACCTGAGGGAAACCTGCACAACAGCCCTCCTATAATCCCACTGTACAAAGATGATCATGGAATCATTTAGGTTGGAAAGGACCTCTGAGATCATCGAGTCCAACCTTTGCCCCATCACCACCTTGCACCTAGACCTGAGCACCGAGTGCCACACGAAAGCCACAAATTTCATCTTCCTTCACGCGCCAGCGTCGGCGTTTCAGCCTTTTTAAAGCGGATACAAAACCACACCACGAAAACCAAACACGGGTGAGCATCTCTACCTGCTTTTGGGAGCAGATGGAACTTGTGCACGCAGTGCTGGTCAGTCAGGCTCCGCTCCTCGCAGAGCTGGTGCCCGTTGCTCCAGAACTTGTAGCAGTCCTCGTTGAGCTGCATGGCGTACTTGTGGAAGGCCGGGCCCCGGGCGTGCTGGCTGTACACCCGCAGGGCCTGGGCCAGCTGGTTCTTGTGCACTGTCATGGTGTAATTGTGGGGCAGGTTGGACTGGTAGGCGCTGTGGGCCATGGGCAGAGCCTTCTGGCAACGGTTTTCAGAGAACTTGGTGTCTATGTCTAAGTAGCCTTCCAAGACTTTGATGCTGCTCATGATCTTGGAGCTCAGCTCCCCAGAGGTCGGGTCGTCGTCCTTGCCTTCGATGGTCACCTCGTACAGTTTCAAAGCTGCAGCGACCCACTTCTGGTAGGTTGGGAGCTCGAAGTGGGAGGGCTGTGGGTTCCTCCCCACGCTGTCATCGAAGCCCTTCTTGCTGAGCACCAGCTCCACGTGCTGCCACAAGAACTCCTTGAGGGTGCAGTCCACGAGCTGCCCGGAGGAGCTGGAGCTGCTGCTCTCTGCGTGGAAGGAGAGCTGCTGCCGGCCGTGCCGCATCATCTGGTACCTCCTGGGCCCCGACAGCGTGGGAGCCAGCAGGGAGTCGGTCTCCCTCATGGTGCAGTTGCTCCTGAGCTGGTCGAGAAGCATGGCCACGGGGTCATCTCCGTCCTGGGGCCCCCCAGCCACGATGTACACGAAAGCCTGGTTGGCAGGCACGGTGAACAGGCAGTTGATGCTCTGGTTGGTGAGCACTCTGCTCTTGCGGAAGATGCGGTAGATCTGATCCTCCAGGGCGTGCTGTAGCCTCCTCTTGGGGGAGTGCTTCTTGGGGGGTGGTTTTTCCAGGTGACCACAGGGGTCCTGGCCCCTGCTGGGGAGGGGATCCACCTTCAGAGCCCCGTTGAGCTGGAAGAGGAAGAGGAGGCGCGGAGGGCACGGCCGGCAGTTGAGCTTCCACTCCTTGCCCACCGGGCAGTCCTTGATGGCAGCCTTGAGGGAGGGCAGCACCTTCTGCCGCAGCCCGTCCAGCGCCCTGAACACGCGGTCGTAGGTGATGTCGAAGGAGCAGGTGGGATGCACCAGCAGCAGGATGTGGCACACGGAGAACAGGTAGAGGAGGCTCAGGCAGTGCAGCTTCTCCTGGTGCTTCCAGAACTCGTGGGCCTCGGCGTGGGGCAGCGGGGCCGGGCCTCCCGAGGGGTGTCCGGGCCCGGGCTCCCTGTTCTCGGCCGCGGTGAGGTCCCCGCAGGCGCGGAGCAGCTGCGGCGTGTCGCAGATGGAGGTGAGCACCAGGTACAGCACTCGGCTCTCCTGGCTGTAGTACGCCTGCAGCTGGTTGTAGTCCTTGCTCGCCGGGTCACCCTCGGACCCCGCCGCGCCGTCCGCCGGCTCGGGATCCTCCTCGGGGAACAGCGGGAAGACCTGCCGGTCGCACACGGTGCTCACCAGGGCCTCCTTCTCGGAGCAGAGCTGCAGCGCCGTCTTGCCGAAGATGCCCACCACGCACACCTCCTCCTCGCCGCCCGCCGCGCCGCCCGCCTCGGCCGCCAGCAGCAGGTCCCGCAGGCTCATGGGCCCCACGGCCGAGCCCACGGCCCCGGGGGCACCGCCCGGCAGCGGCATCCCCGGGATCCGCTCCCGACCCCGCTCCCGATCCCACTCCCGATGCCGCCCGGAAGCGCCGGAGCTCCAGCCCCGCTCCCGGCCCCGCGCATGGGCGGCCCCGCCCCGGGGATGTGGTTCGGGGAGGGAACGGCTGGGAGCGGGGAGGAGACACCGGGAGAGGGGGACACGGAGGGTTTGACAGCGCACAGTCCCCGCGGGATGCGGGGAGCGCTGCCCCGCACCGGGATGCTGTGCCACCGGGACACGCATTCCATCGTCATCCCGCGTCCCGCCCGGGTCACAGCACAGCCACATCTCCCCCTCCCGCAGCCCTTAAGTTTTGAAGGAGTCTTTGAGTCACTTTGCCTTTAATCAGTTCAGCCTTTACCAGTGATCTGACCCCAGCCAGAAGCAATACACAGTGCAATTGCCTCGTATATATGTAGCCACGGAACCAAGCTGGTTGTTGACTCCTGCAGCTTTTCCATTTAACAATATTAGTGCATTAAACTGTTGCTTTTCTTTGAAACTGTACAGTTACTGTGAAGTTAGTTTTTGGTTAAAAAAAAAATATATATATATATATAAAATATGTGTATAAACAATACTGAATTTCAGCAAACACATATCTGTATGACAAGCAGCACCAGTGTTGGGAACATAACAGTCCTTGCTTCAGCAGCAGCCAGTGGTCAAAGGACTTGGGAATGTCATGCTTTTTTTTCCATTAAGAATGAAGATGCAACCAGACTGAGACATTATAGAAATATAAAAAGTAAAATCTGCTTAACAGGGTTTCATAATATCCTGTTCTCGTGTGCACTTACAAATACATGTGCCTGAGTGTGATAAAAATGAGATTCGAATGGGGTTTCCCGACAACAGATGAAAAAGACATTGTTCCATAAACCTACTTTCCTTTTTACTTTTCATCAAAGCTGTTTGCAGCACTTAACCGGGCAGGGGAGGGACTCTTCGGATGAGCCATCTGTCAAAACAAGGGAAGGGTCAGAACTTGGATATCTGAACTGATTGTGACTGAGATAAAACAGAGCAATTCTTAGCTGACACCATAAGACAGCCACAGCAAGTCATTAAAATAAAAGACATTATTAACCCTCAGATTTTGTTCTTCTGCAAAGTGGAACTATGAATTTCAAAGTCATATGGACTGCACTGTAGGGAAAAATCAGCAGGAAATTCTATGGATTTTAGAGCCAATTTATTGTTGCAAAAGAGAGAGGGTGACTTGCCTGGAATTTGCGTCGCAGTGCCTGTGTCATTATTGGTGTCAACCCAGAGCCACATTCAATGTTTTCTTTATTATTTAGAGGAGTGCCACCAGGACTTCTAAAAAGATTGGACACAAGGGGAATTATTATTAGTTCTCTATTTTTTCCTAGATTAATAAAAAAAGAGAATTTAGAAGACAGGAAGGAACTTACCTTTGGATGTTGACTTTCTTCAGATGTTTCCGAAGATCAATCTGATTTTTAGGGGGAGTACTAATAGAACGAAACAAAGAAAATATTTTCCACTCTGTAAACCATGTTAATCACTGTTTAAAACTGAATAGTATCAAAGAAAGGATCTTACATTAAGGAATTTGTGACGTGAGCTGATGGCTTGGATTTAGGTCTCAAACTAATACTCTGTAGATCTGAGACTGTAATTAATGCCCTGCGTGGCTTCCCTGGTGATTCTGCCTAAAGCAAGGAAAGAAATGTTACCACAAATAAAACTTTAGAACGTTTCACTAACTTCAAACCTATTTAATATTTAAACTCTGAAAGATTTTTGTGGTTTATGGCTTTTATGCTTTTTTTGAATTATTAAGAATTGAATGTGCCTTGGATAAAAATAGATTTATTAAAACCAAAAACCCCCAAACACTTTTGCAAACAATATTTCAGCTGGGCAAAGAAAGCCCAAAACCTATTGATAACACACAGACACAAATCTACAGGAAAGCTCCATGGCCTTAATGTAAAATCAGAACTGTCCTGAGTGCCAGAGGTTGGAGTTGGTCTCTTCATTTCTTCCCTTCAAGTGCCCAGGTGCAGAATTAGAATGGTGAGAAGAACTAATTTACTGAAAAAATTCTAGGAAGGGCTAAGACAAGCACTGCAGGAAAGGCACCATTTCCAGGGTGGAGTTTGCCTTGATGCACTGTCACCTGTTTATCCCTGTCCCCTCCAGTCTACCTTGTCCATTCTCAGGTTGTTTGTCTTCTTCAGCTTGACATTCAGGAGGTCTTTGAGCGTGATCTGCATTGGCCCATCCTTCTTCACTGGTGGTGCCTGAAAACAGAGGGGTTTGGGAGGGAAATCAGGACTGCCAGGTGACTGTTTGTTCACAAACACACACGTTCCTGATGGATCCAGGCCCAGAGAACCCAGGGAAAAAACAGAGGAGCCTTCTGAGTCCTTACCAGAGGTGCTTTGCAGCCAGTGCCCCGTTTGAGGAGCAGAGGTGCTGGAGGCAGTTTTGGTGGGGGCAGTGGTGGTGGTGGTGGAGGAGGAGGAGGGGGAGGAGGAGGAGGAGGTGGAGGTGGAGGTGCAGGCATTGATGGCAGCAGGTCCATCTGTGTCTGTACAGGAGCACCCAGGACTGGTTTGTGACACCTTTGGCAAAGAGAATTTTCTGGAGACGAAGCTGCAGTTCCGTTCACCTGAAAACGACATAAATGAACAGGAGGACATTAAATCCACTGGCAAAAGGAGATGGAATTTCAGAGGACAAAGGTTCTGGCTGAAGTTGATCTGTACAGGCACAAAAGCCTTTTAGGAGGCTCATCAGCAAAGCAGTTCCCTCTGGCAGTGAGGAAACTGCAGTTCAGCCACACTGAATGCAGGAATGCCCTGTGAGAACCCTTCAGTTTTCAGAGCTCCTGCACTGACCACAGTTCCTTATATACCCACACAGACAAACATTACCCCGTCCCAGCAGGACTGGCACTGACCTGGAGTGTTTCTTGGAGCTTGGAAAATTCACTTTCCAACTTTTCCAGCTGCTCTCTCAAGGCATTCAGTTCCCTTAAGTAGATTTGTGATGGAAATACGGTGTCTTTAACCACCTTAAAACTCTGAGCATAAAAAGAAAGCACATTAGTGTTTTCACCATCAGGTTCTGTTTCCAGAGACAAGGCTGTGATTACTATGGAAAGTTCTATGTCAAAGTCTCATTGCAGTCCCTGGAAAAGCAGAACAAGAAGATACAAAATTTCATCAAATAGTTCCCTGACAGGAAGCCAAGGAGTGACTTTCTAAAAGAACTTCATCTGGGAATTCTAAAGTAAAATTCACATTTGATCTGAAAAGCTCAAACAATCATTCTTATGCAATGAAAGAAAAACCACAGCCATTGTCACTTTAAATCCTCCTGATATTCCAATAAAAACCCTACAATTGCACATGGTGGGATTCTTGGGACTGTCCTGTGCAGGGCCAGGAGTTGGACTTGGATGCTCCTTTTGGGTCCCTTCCAACACAGGATATTCTAGGATTCTATGAGTTAATGTCTTGGCACATCTCATATTTATTCCTTCCACAGTAAATACTAAGCATACTTTATATGTCTCAATACACTGTTTCAATAAATACATTTTAGATAACTAAATGTGCAGCTCAGCTCTCAAATCTCCTCGTGTATCCTGTGTCTGACCACAAAGAACCACCTCACACGTGGCTAAAAATGGAGAAATAAAAACTGTACCTGTGCAACAGTGTTCTGGCCCCACCAACACAAGAAAGATGCTGCTGATGCCAAGGGTTTTACCACAGTTTTTGCTGCTGATTCCAAGGGTTTTATCACATTTTTTGCTGCTGATTCCAAGGGTTTTACCACATCTTTTATGCTGGGCAAGGCTGATGGCCAGAGGGAGCACCTTGGGAAAGGTGTTGTGTTCAGAGGGAGATCAGCTGGTGACCTGCAACGGAATATTTCAGAGTGAGGCCAGAATTATATTTATCATTTTAGCCTTTAATAAAAGTTTACTTTAATAAAGTTAACTGTGACCAATCATCTGGAAATCACAAGTAGGAACAGCAGGTAACAAGAGAGTAAATTTGACCAGAGAAACCAGGGGAGGGCAAGATACATTTCAATAAAGGAAAGGGGGGGAATAATATTTGAGATCAGTTTTTATTCAAATTGCTTTTCCTGGTTATTAAAGTTAATCATGGGGTCACTAAGACTGGAAAAGACCTCAAAGATCACCATGTCCAACCTTCAACTGGGTAACACCAAACCACATCATGAAGTGCTGTGTCTCAGTTGAACAATTCCAGGGATGGTGACTCCACCACTCCCATGGGAAACCTGTTCCAGTGCTGACCCAGTGAAGAAGCTTTTCCTGACATCCAACCTGAACCTCCCCCAGCACAACCTGAGGCTGTTTCCCCTTGGAAGTGCCCAAGATGAAGCTATTCCACAGCACCCCTGCCAGGCTGGAGACAGGCTCCAAACACAATTCTATTCCCTCAGTTCCACGAGGAATTGGGAGCAAACAGCAAAACCCAGGAACTGGGTGAAAAGGCAAAGCTCAGGCTGAGCCTCTTACCGTGGGGAAGGGCAAACTGAGCCCTGGGGCTTTGCAGCATCTCTCTTTTGTCCAGGTCGAAATCTCCTCCTTTTTCGTCTGCATCTCTTCGGCTTTGCCATTGCTGTTCAAAAAGACACATTTAAAATGAATGTTCAGAGACCAAATTACACACTGGGGCAGAGCTGCTACCCAAGAGAATAACGTGGGCAGCATCTCAGACATCCAGGCAGGGGTTACTCACAGATGCCTTGCTGGAAGCATCACATAATGCTGATAAAAAAGCAAATCCTTAATGTATTCTTATGAGCCACAGGGATGTCTTTGTAACCAATTAGTGAACACAAAAAGCACCACTTTATAATGGGCTTATTTCCCCCTATTTATGTAATAAATAAATATTATAAATAAATATAATGATTATAAATAATTAGAATATATTTCTATATAGCGATGGTAAATAAAAATATAGAGCTGTATCAAGTAGTAATGTATAGCTATAATAAAATACAAATATAGCTACAATAAATATTTAGCTATAAATATAAACATAAAAATGTCAGTATATTAATTATATCCAGTTCTTTTTTTTTTTTTTTATCTTGAAGCGACAAACCCTGAATTTCGGCAAAACGACGCTTGTGGAGAACGGAGACAGAAGACACGGAGACCCCGGGACGGGCCCGCTCGGTCCCTCACCGGTGACCCCGCAACGGGGCTCCTCACTCAGACAGACCTGTGGGGGTGTCCCCGGTGCCGGGGGGTGTCTCAGCAGCCCGGGGGTGCCCCTGTGCCCCCCAGGATCGCGAGGGTGTCCCTGGGATCGGGAGATGTCCCTGGGATCGGGAGGTGTCCCTGGGATCGGGAGGTGTCCCTGGAATCGGGAGGTGTCCCCGGGCCGCCCCGTCCCCCCCCCCGCCCCGGCCGCGCCCGCCGCCGATTCAAACCGCTGCCGGCGGCGCGTTCAGCCAATGGCAGCGCCGCTTTCAGCCGCGGCCCCCACGCGGAGCGTGTAAGCCGAGCGCTGATTGGTCGCCGCGCTGAGGCACATTTCCCCCCCCTTCCCCCTCCCCGTGCCGCGCGCTCCACCGGAGCGGGGCCGGTGCTGCCTCGCTGCCCGTCCCGGGCGCCGCCATTGAGCGAGCGGGCGCGGCGCCCACAATCAGCTGCGGGCAGCGCTCGGCCGGGGCGGAGCAACAACCCCGCCGGTGGCGCCGGTGGCACCGGAGGGACTGGGGGGGAACCGGGGAGGGGGGAGTGAGCAAGCCCCGCCCCGCCAGCGGCGCGCGCCCCGCCCCGGCCAATCACCGCGCGGGGCCCACTCCGGGCCAATCAGCGCCGCCGTCCCTCGGAGCGGGTTTACATTCCCGCCGGGCCAATGGCGGGCGCGCTCGGCGCGCCGCGGGCCAATGGCGGGCGGGCGGCGAGTGACAGCTGGCCAATGGGCGGCGGCGGCTCTCCGGTGCGCCGCGCGGGGGGTGGGGATCCCCCCGCCGCCGCCTGAGGAATGTCAACTATTCAACATGGAGACGGCGGTCGCCAAGCTCGAGGCCATGGTGAGGGCGGGCGGCGGCC